>JAMKCH010034081.1:0-14766 GCA_023653785.1 Ophioderma brevispina
GAATGTTATGCTGAATAAATAAATTGAACTTGAAAATGAAATGAAACCATCCTAAAAACTGGGACCCATCCAACACTGGGACCATCCAAACACGGGGAACCATCCAACACACTGGGAACCATCCAACACTGGGAACACCCAGACATAGATCACCTACTGTGAAAGCAAATACTGGAACCCACCAAAAAACATGGAAGCTCTAGACTCAACTCACGACCACCCCCACCACCAATGAAAACATAATGTATCAACCTATCAGTCAGCATGTGAATAATCATGCTATATTCTCATCACTAGGCGTGGGACAATCCTAATCTACAGTGATAGCCTACCTAGAATATATGGATAGGGGCTTGGGAGGACGAAGTGGTGAAAAAGATTGGCACCCAGGTTTTCTGTGGCATTTGATGACTCAAACTCTCGTTTTATTGGGTCTCTTACCATGTGTATAGCTAAATAGGACGGAGATTCTCAAAACATAAAATGAGGATGAATCAGATTTTTCGTTTTGATGAAGTAAACTTTTACGTGTAGTAACATGTATTACAGTCACCATAGGATTACTACTGTTTAATAACATTTCCGGATCCGAAATTGTACAACAAACGTTGACACAGGTATAAACAGGGACTGGGATTGCAACTTCATAAAGCTCACGTAAGAAGTTTCTTCTTAATCTGGATTTAAAACTAGTAACCTTTAGGAAACTAATCGTAGTATTGTGTAAAAAAAGCAAAGCTTCTTTGGGCGGTATAACCCAAATAGATCACTGATGGCAAAATGAAAAAATTTTAAAAAATGACAATAATTTAGGTATCAAATTCGTATTAAAGAGACATGAAGTTTCCAGAAAGAAGCGCCCCCAATTTTTCTCGAACCTAGGTTTTTTACATATTTGACATGCTTACCAAGCTTAGTCCCCTTGAAGTGAATAAGCCGGTTACGCCGTCTTTATGTAATAAGATGATGATTTAGTCGTTTCTGTCGTGCACGAAGAAAGTCAAAGCCTGGTTTTCATGGGGAACGATTACGATAGCAGGCCTGTTGTCCAATAAAACCTTCAAAACGGTCTCGGTAGGTGGTATACAACCTATCAAGTGAAAATTTAGAAAATATAAAAAAAATAAAAAAAATAAAAAAAATCTCTGCATGTCACTTTATTAAGGATCTTTGTGATATAATTAGGTTTTTCGTGCATCATGATTATGTCCCAATTTATGTATATACATTTCCAGTATAAGTTTACAATTAATTTTAATATCATGAATATAATCAGAAAATGTAGGGAATAACTATCGTCGCAACTTTGAACTAGTTTTCGAATCCGAGAAGTCAAGTTTTTGAGAAAAGTATAATGACGATAAACCGGTTTCCACATTTTAGTTTTAGGGTTATCTTACTGGAAAGGTGATTGTTTTGAGGGAGCTTATCTACTCTGCAGCATAACGTCACATCCACCACTGCAGTCTTTAAAGGAATTTGGAACAATTTCACAGTTTGAGAGGGGGGTGTGAAAGAACAGGGTTGGCCGATTCTAACTGCAAAAAAATGGGGTGTTAAAATTTTAAAACCAGTCGGTTGTCAAGCTTCCGGGTTAGTTCTGGTGTTAAATTTAGGATTAACCACCGCTCGGTGTGACTGCACACCAATTTCAATTATTTATTTGGTGGCCTGGTAGAAATGTTAGAGGTAAGCAATTGCAATAGAATGAAAAATGGCAAAAACAAAATCAACAATTTTCTACAAAATGTCAGATGTTACAAATAAAAATGTTAACACCACGTTTGTTGTCACTTAATTTAACCCCAAGTGGTGTCAATTTGGCACGGCGGTGTAAAAAATACTTAAACACCGGTATTTGGGGTATACACCAAACAGTGTTCATATCATAAATAGTAACACCAAAATTGGTGTTACTATAACAACTTAACATGTTAATTGAACACCAAAGTGATTGGTAAAACTAACCCAGTGGGTGATGTCCCGTTTTGCCAAAGGGTTTTAAAGCAACAATCATGGTGTTAAAGTTAACGCTCCCAGTTTTGCAGTGTACTTCAAAAATCTAATTACAATACTTTATATGATTTACTTTAATCGTCCTCTGATTACCAAGACAACACAACTGCCGCAGATGGATAGTTCGCAACTGGAGCACTTCTACTTAAGCATGGACGTGGAGGGTTCATCAAATCCATCCTGAAATTAAAACACAATTGCATTAATTGTCATGACAACTGAAAAGGAGACAAATAAAAACTAAAAATATGTTGGCGGATTCCTTAACAACAATAAGTTATTCTAGATTATACCTTTGGCACATGCTTTATTTTTCTGCAAAAGTACTTATATTAAAGATTAAGCAGCAAATAAAATTTCATGAGTTAATGCTTTGAACCCACCTGAAAAGGTTCTTGCAAAAGAGCAGTAGATATTAATAGTTCTGGTGATCGGTCGATCGAGGACCTAATTGAAGACGGTGCAGACAGTAGTATGCTTTGGGAAGGCTTCGGAGTTCATGCACATCACAACACTATAGCCTATATTGTATTAGACTTCAGTCTCTATAAACCGCAATATTTCGGCTCAGTTTAAACAAGCGTGTGTCGAACTTCAAGTCAAAATTTAACATTAATTTTGCACTTTGCCGGCTTCTTTGATTTCCTCCCCCCCCAATTTACATCTGATAACTGTAACCACGGGGAAATCGAATTTCAATCAAAAGCAATAACAGATTCATTTTGAAGAGCGCCCAATTTCAAAATGTCCCTGTAAATGCAAACGGAAAGCATTTGATGGGTGGATGGGTTTTTCCCCCATGTATTACGGAAGAGCGGTACTGCTATGGACATGACGGATAACGCCAATTTGTCAGTGTAAAGTAAAACAAAACAGACAAAAATGACACGTCCAACAGTAAAAAGGCCGAAATCAACAGTGGCTCACCAATAACTAATATATATTGACGTCTATCAATTGCTGGAATTTGAGGACAGCTCAGGTAGTAGGTTTGTAGACCCTATGCTCATTATAAATTTAAGACCTAACTTTTGGCGCCAAGTGTAATAGTGGAATTTGAGGACATAGTCTTAGTTTTGACAATTGGACCCTAATAAACTACAAACTAAGACCCTAAACTTTTTGGCGCCAAATAAAACAGTTCTTGAATTTAAGCAGGGTCTTAGTTTGTGTTTTTTTTTTTATGTTGGAAATTGGCCATTATACTCAACTACAAACTAAGACCTTAACTTGGGGCAAAGTTATATCAGTGGAATTGAGACAGGGTCTTAGTTTTGTGTTATAGACCCTAACTCAACTACAAAAACGAACTCTTAAACTTGTTGGCGCCAAAATGTGTATTAGTGGAATTTGAGACAAGGTCGTCTAGTTTTGTATAGTTAACCCTTGCCAATACAAAACTAAGACCCTAACATTTTGGCGCCAAAGTAAATATTAGGGCATTGAGAGAAAGGTTTTATGGTTTTGTCGTCAAACCTATTACTCAACACTAGACCCTAAACATTTTGGCGACAAAGTGTTTATTTAGTGGAATTTGAGCCAGGGTCGTTGGTCGTTAGACCCTACTCAACTATAAAAAATTAAGAACCGAACATTTTGGGCGCCAAGTGTATTATTAGTGGATTTGAGACGGGGTATTAGTTTTGTTTTTGGACCCTTCTCAACTACAAGACTAAGACTCTAAATTTTTTGGCGCCAAAGGTATATATTAGGCATACTAGTATATACTAGCATCAATCATGATGTCCATTCTTTTAGTGAGGTCTCTAATGCACGTTGATGAGCGTAGTGAAGTAGTCAGAAGTGTAATAGAAGTTTAGTATTAAAGTCATCTTGATATCTTTCTACCAACCCCTCATCGTATTATCAATTCTTCTGATTACTGGCCTTTTTCCCAAATCTCTTGTAAGGCTGTAATTTCCAACCCGATCCTGAAGAAATCATCTTGGATCGCAACGAACCTAAAGAACTATACAGGCCAGTATCAAACATCTTGTTTTTGTCCAGGGGTTCTTCAATAGGCGGACCGCGGGCCAAATCCGGCCGCCAACCATTAATTTGGCACTTGACGTGCTATAAAAATATAAAGGGAAATATTAAGGAATTTCAGGTGTATTTGGCCCTCAAGTAGGGAACTTTCAAACGTGTTCGGCATTCTCTCGCCCTTCAGCTAATCTATTGAGAACCCTGTTTTTGTCGGAAGTTATGGAGGAAGATTGGCACATTATAATCACAGATCAAAATACAACCTGGGAGAAACTTACCAAATGCGTACTTCCAACCTGCATACTTAAAGTTCAGAACGAGTTACTGTATGCTGTGACAGACAAGAAGTGGTTTTCATTGGCTTATTGATCTGTTTGCAACATTCGATACTGTAGATCATGATATCTTCACTTGAGCGTTGAAAGTGGATGGGGTCGCAGGTACAGTAAGAGTTATTTAAGTTCCCGTTGTAAGTGTGTCTGTATTGATTATGTCTTTTTATTTCAAAACTTTCTTCCCTCGCTACGGTGTCTTATTCCACAAAGGTTCAGTCCGAGGACCGATTAATTTTTATTACACACAGCCAATGGTAAGAATAATTCGTAGTCATGACATCAGTTGCATTTTACGCTGAAGCTTCGTCAGCTCTATGTTTCCTCAACCAGGGCGCCATGGTAGCGAGATTTACAGAAGTTACAATTGTGCATCTCTGACATTAGAAAGTGGATGAGTCGTAACAAACTTAGTAGGTGGCTATTTATCATGAATCTTATCTCCAAGTATTGCATCGAAGTGGTTACATAACTCCGGGTTACGGGATCACGCACCTTTTTGAATGTTATTGCCGGCCGTCGGATTTGTGTAGTGATCATTTGACGTAGTGATCATTTTGAATCGTGGTGCGGGACTCAAAAAGCGTGATCCAGTTGGAACATAGTAACGACCGGATTACACGTAACACTCGCTAGCGAATAGCTGTTCACCATAAATCTCGACTTATGGTAGATAGAGCAGAGGGCTGTTTCACATCCGCTTCAGTTGATAGCAGATGGCTATTTCACATGAATCTCGACGTCGCAGTAGAAGCAGATGGCCCACGAATATCATCTCCCTACATAGGCAAATCGTTGTTACCCATAAATCTCGTCTTAATTAGATACCAGATGGCTATATCACAGAATCTCATCTTCAGTAGATAGCAGAGGACTGTTTAACATATAAATCTTGCTTTCAGTAGATACCAGATGGCTATATCACAATGAAATTCATCTTCACGTAGATAGCAGATGGCCTACTATCAGATGAATCTCATCTTCAGTAGATGCCAGATGCTCTATCACATGAATCTCATCTTCAGTAGATAGCCAGAGCTATATAACATGAATCATTTTCAGTAGAAGTCAGAATGCAGATGGCTATATCACATGAATCTCATCTGCAGTAGATAGTAGATGCTATATACATGAATCTAATCTTCGGTAGATTAGCAGAGGCTATATCACATGAATCTCATCTTCAGTAGAAAGCAGATGGATATACATGAATCTCATCTGCGGTAAGATTGGATAAGCAGGGGGCAGATCACATGAATATCATTCTTCAGTAGATAGCAGATGGCTATTATGACATGAATTCATCTTCAGTAGATAGACGAGGGCTATATCGCATGAATCTCATCTTCAGTAGATAGAGATAAGTTATCAATCATCTCATCGGTCAGTAGATTAGTAGATGGCTATATCACATGATCTCGTCTTCTGTAGCTTAACTCATCATTAGTATTTTTTTTTTTTGCTGGATTTGCAGGGTTTGGCTGGCTGTTATCACATCCAGATCGTCCCGATTTTGATGTGTGATGAGTAATTCAATGCCCTCTATAAGCGGTGTTTTAATCTTCTATTTGTATAAAAATTGCCTTTTGCTTGTTTGTGTGCGATAGATTAACTTGTATCAATATGCAATGTTTACTAATTCAATGCCAAGTATCTGTTTACAATTATATACCCTGTGCAATGAGTTGCTCTGCCCAGTGCGCCATTATTTGTAGTTGTAGAGTTAAATTTGTATCTAACTTTGTAAATTTTCAACTCAAATGTGTATAATTGCTCTTTTCTCGTTTGTTTCGTGGCACAGAAGGAATTTATAGATTTTCAAAGAAGGCCCCTTTAATCGGGGCCCCATACACGATCCGTGACCCAACCAAATCGTTAACATCCATATGGCGCCTGTTGTCAAGCGGTTCTTCTGACCAAGTCTTTTTAGTTTTTTTGATATAGCGATTGATTTTTGTGGCACCCCCCCCCAAGAAAATGAATTTATATATTTTCAACGAATGCCCCTTAATTGGCCCACATAACCTTTGACCCAAATATGTGTATACCCATATGGGCCTTGGGTCAGCGGTTCCTCTGACCATTTGCGTGATTATAGCAATGATTTGCGGAACACCAAAGGAATTTATTGATTTCAAAGAATGTCATTTATTGGCCCAGGTGACCTTTGATCATTTTCTGTGAACACCCCATATCGGCCTTGGGTCAGGGGTTATTCTGAGACGTTAGGTCATTACAGCAATGATTTGTGGCCCCCCACACGGAATTTCATTAGATTTTCAAAAATGCCCCTTATCAGCCCACATGACCTTGACCCACATACATTTGAAATTGAACACCAACCCATATGGGTCTATTGCGGGTTCTTCCTGACCAAGTCTAGTGGTTTTTGCCCGAGCAGCATGGAATTATAGCTTTTCAACGAATGCCCCTTTACTTGGCCATGTAACCGTGACAAAATCTGGTACACCCCGCGCCTCTATGCGTCCTGGGTCAGTGGTTCTTCAGAGGACACGTTGGTTGAATTATAGCAATTGCTTAGGCTTGGAACAAGAACGAATTTATAGATTTTCAAAGAATGGCCCCTGTAATTGGCACAGGGACCTTAGGACCCAAATCTGTGAACCACAACATGGGCCTTGGGGTCAGTGCCTTCTGATTTTTGCTTCAACCATGCCAAACATTTGGCAACAAGAAAAAAAATTACAAATTATCAAATTGCCCAATTAATCAGCCGACATGACCTTTGACCCAAAGCGTGACACCCATATGGGCCTTGCATCAGCGGTTCTTCTGAAAAGGTCCAGTGGTTATTCGCAATTGATTTGTTTTTTTTTTTTTTTATGGCACAAGGAATTTATGATTCAATAGATTCCCCTTTAATGGCGCCCAGTTGACACTTTGACCCAAATCGGGGATCACACCTATGGACCTTGGGTCAGGGTTCTTCCATTAGTGATTTATAGCAATTGAATGTGGCACAAGGAATAGGATTTATAGATTTCAAAAAATGCCCCTATAATCAGACCAAATGACCTTGACCAAATCTGTAACACCCCATATGGTCCGCATAGTGATTCTTCGGACCAAGTCTAGTGGTTATTGCAATTGATTGTGGCACAAGGAATATATAGGTTTCAAAGAATTACCCTTTAATGGCCAGACGTGACTTTTGACCCAAATCGGGACATCCCATATGGGTCTTGGGCCACTGGTTCTTCTAATTGGTGATATAGCAATTGAGTGTGATACAAGAAGGAATAATCAAATTATATATTTTCAAGAATGCCCTGTAATTGGTTACATGACCTTTGACCCAAATTGTGAACACCGGCATATGGGCATTGCATCAGCGTTTCTCCTGGACCAGTTCTAGTGTTACTCGCAATTGATTTTGGACATGAAGATTTATAATTACAAATTGATTTCTGGACAAGAAGGAATTTATAAGTTTTCAAAGAATGCACTTTAATAAGCCCATGTGACCATCGACCAATCTGGGCCTTGGGTCAGTGGCAATCGACAGATTTTTGCTGCATAGCCAAACGTTTGGCAACAATATGCAAGTGTTAAACAGATTAGAGTAAACTCATTGCCATCCGCATACTGAGCTTAAACAATTACAAAAGCTGGGGGGGGGGGAGATTCACAAGTATAGTAAAATATTATAGCAGATAATTTGGCACAAATCATGTTGCCTAAAGTGTCACAGAACAAGGAACCATAGGTTTTCGGTAAATTAAATCCAAATGGGAAACCAGGGAAGCTTATTGAATGATATTGCGATAGTGAGTCATGACATTGCCTAAGAATGCAGCTCCAGCTATACATGTCAACAAGTACCAACAAAGGCCCGCCATAAGATGGCATGATCGAGTCTCTTATACTAGGCTCGACTAACCACCAGCGATGTACGCCAAGAATTCTAACATCGCGCATTGCCGGGGTTACAGTAAACAGGAGTTTAAGACACGTCACATGCAAGATGTCTGTTCATGAATCCAGCCCCCAGTTTTCCCTCATTGCCAGATGCAAATTTAGGGAGTTATTTTGAATAATTATGGTAAAACACTCCTTGACCCGAGCAAAATTTAGGGAGGTATTTAAATGATGGTTAAAAGATTTGATTATTAGCTATTTAGAGATTATATTTAGGGAGTTAATTTGGAAATTTGATGGTAAAACACTCCTTGCCCCGATGCAAAATTGAGGAGGGTATTTGCCGAAAGTTGATGGGTAAACATGTGATTATTAGCTATTTAGAGACAGGGAAGATTTTATGAAAGTATTACACTAGAGTTACAATATATCATCACAAAGGAACAGTTCAGCTGATTGGACTTGTACATAACAGACATTGATTGACCTTGTGTGATCTGGTATCAATATATACTAAAAAAAAAAACGGGGTGTATTTTATAAATACATGGTGAATGGAGGTCATGAAATCTTGCTAAGAACTGAGATTTTACTAAGCTCATCGTGTATGTTGTTCAATCCAGACTAACTACTTGTTGCAAATAGAGAAAAGCTAATGGGAGTGTAAACCTTTCCAAGCAAACAGTATTCAGTGAGAAGATCACAATTTGTCAGGTTGGGCAAATTAAAAACCAAGTACAAGCAGACAGACGTTGATTGCATTTTAGCAAAAAATACCAAAAGTATACAATATACATCATTAATATTAAAATCATTTGAGATGTGTCAACTGCGAAGTCAGTTGGATGGTATTTCTTAAAAAGAACTTTGCTTTTTGCAAAAATACTTTTGTTGGTAATTTAAACATTTTGGTAAATGGAGGAAGCAAACCAAATGTTTCAGTTCACAATGGCCATTTTATTTTATATTATGAACAGTCTTCTTTTGATCATGATTACATCACATCAATGTTGCCTTTAAAGATCCCACAAAATGATTTGTTATGGCGATGTAATGATAGCCTTCACTTGAATCAAAACAATAAAATTCTGTCAAAAGATTTCCCATTTAAAACCCAGTTTTAACATTTTTCAGCATCAAAAAAAAGAAAAAGAAAAAAAGAGAATACCGCTAAATTACTAAAGGTCAGTCACTGAGGTTGAAAGCCTTTACGTGGAATAGATGCTCCCCTATAGTTCAAGGAACTATCAGTGATTGCTAAATCAGAAACTCAAAAAAAGCACACAAGCAGTAAACACGGACGCCGAGCAGACAGCATGACAGACAGGAACAGACAGACAGACAAGTGAGTACTAAGCTCTGGCCAAACAAGTTCAGGCCAAGACAAAAATCAGATTTTTGCATTGTTGTAACAAGTACAGGATCCTAACATACCCTGCAAATGATAGGACCAGAAGCAACCTAATAACGACAAAATCGGAAATTGTAGTCGGACACTTACTACAACACGTAAATGACTGGAGATTCGTATGTCTTTGAACATTGCCGTTTCTTTCTTCTGTCAATTCTTCAGTTGGAAAAGTAACTATGAGAATGGATACAGTAATTCTTCATTTTGAGCATTCCTGCAAAAATTTCAATGTTTTGACTCTTTGGGGATAATCACTGATGTGTCTTTAAGGTACTGCCATATGCATAGACATGTGGCTGTGACGTGCGTAAGCATGTAGGGGGTACTTCTGTGGTTATTCATAGTTACTTCATGGTACCGTTATTAGGAAAATCTGGCTGTGTAGATTGATTCAGGCTTACCGAGTGAATAGAGTGAGTATGATGGACACCAGAATGACATCAAAGGTAATCAGGATTGCTTGGATGAGTAGAATCTTTTTTTTTTTTAAAATGGGGGGGGCATGCTGAGCTAAACGCCCACTCCATGCGGGTTTCTAAGAAAATTGATGGAAGGGCAGCTGGTTACCCATGTAGAATGAAAAAGAAGATCTACCTAAAAGGGCCATCAGCTCTGGAGAGCTAATGCAGCCATCCAGCACATGCTGCCTTGCATGGTCGGCTTGGTGACCAAAGGATAGCCCAACCGGCGAAAACTGTGATTGGCAACAGGAAGGGCATCGGTCAATTTCTTTTGCTCCAATAAATTGCACACAGCAGTATTCAGAGTGTGAGGTGAAATCAGGCCACCCCCATTTGGCAGGGACAAAACCAGATTTAAAACTTTGGTTTAAACTAACAATGGCTGATAGAAATAGTATCCATTCACGATTGTATATTCGGTTCTTTTTTCAAATACGGAATTCATTTGTCTAGAATATGCGTTTGAAAAAAGATAAAAGATCATTTATCAATCATACCATAGCCACTACATGAAAACTTTAAAGGAGATCTGTGGCCGAAAAACTAACACTGATTCCAACTAATATAAATAACAACATATGAAATTCATGTCAGAGCTTTGATTTTGTACAAAATTCTCTAAAATTATTTTTGCAATGTTATTACTAACCTCAGTGCTATCTATTCACTCGGCACTTGGCCTAGTTTATGAGAAACTTTATAAGAGAGTTTTTCTCAGCATAATTGATTATACCTTCACATCTGTGTTTCTTATGCTGAGTAGATGTGTGGTTACAATGCAATTAAGCTATTGCCTCACAACAGATTCCTTTCAGCAATACTGAGGAAATGTACTATTATCACATACTGTACATCATTTTGCTTTTGAGAGCTCTCTGAAAGGGACTAAAACTCCCTCTATAAAGAATATAGAGAATATTTTTTCTTCTGAGTTCATTATCACACAAAGACAATGTTTGGCTAACAGCTAAGATGGCAGCAACATAATAAATAGCCACAATCACATCAATAGTATTTTTGAACTTCTGATTTGCTTACATTTAAATACTTGCTTATGATGAAGGACATCAGGCAGATAAAACATGTGCTATTTATTTTGAGGATATATGAAATCGGAGTTGACTAGCAGAATATTAAAAGGAAGCCCTAAGGTTGAAATTTTTGTTAAAGTATGCATTATAGAGCTTTGAGTCACCCACATCTCTTCCAGTATTAACTTTCCTATAAAACTTCACAAAGGCTAAATATGGTTTCTGGATAACGAAACACCTTCCAGGTTGTTCTTCAGTAAAACATCATAAAATGCACTTCTTTCCAAAATAACTACATACGACAGGAACAAGGTGGGTCTCGAACCATGTGTATTGCCCTCAATGCGATCAGGAACTGTTTAAACATTTGCAGCCCAAACGTAACCCTTCAGAGGTGAGGATGAAGAATGCCCCTTAAAGTAACCAACATAATCTTTGACCATGATATGTGACAACCTACATAGGTGGGCTTTGGGTCAGTGATTATACTGACCAAGTTTGGTGACTTTAGAATGTGAGGATGACAGAATGGCCCCTTAAATTCACCCCATACTCTTTGATTGACCCTGATCTATGTTACACCTCATATGGGCCTTGGGTCAGTGCTTATACTGACCAAGTTTGGTGATCATAGCATTTGAGTTGTGGCAGAAAAATAAATTGATCGATTTTCAAAGATTGCCCCTTTAATCGGCCCACTTTAGTACCATTACGGTTAATGCACAAATGAGTGCTTCCAAAACAAGTATTTCTATACCAAAAAGGTTTGAAACACTCTGGTGATAGACAATATTATCAGGCCCTGGTCTCTTTTTGAAGAGATCCTGCATTCTTCATTGATTCCTTGAGAAAAAGTAGGGCCTGCATATAATTTCTATCAAGAAAAAAAAGAAGGTTTAAGTAAATTTAAAAAATGCTGCAGCACCTTCATGTGGGAAGAGGCCCATCACCTTACCCTTCCCCAAACAATTATCTTAGATCAATAAACAAATTTTGCAGCCCCGCATACTTTAATAAACTAAAATTTTACTTTCTCACCAATTCCACCTTTGACAATTACAAGTTATTACTATTAGCTAAGCTTTAATATTTTTCAAAAGCTTTGTTGAAAAAAAAATGATTTTGAACATACACAAGCTCTCATATAAACCTATATTGTATTTTACTTTGGAAGACTATTTTACACACATATAACCATTACCATTTGCATGAGAAAATGTGTTGAGTTACTTTGTAAGGAAAGGGGACACCCTCCTGTATCTATTCTGTGTGCCATACTGTGTGTCAGGCAAATATGGACTCTGTCCTTGTTCCAGTGGTTTATGGAAATCTCTTAGGTGTCTTAGTTAACGTCCTTGATGTGCTGAGCCCTGATAGGTATATCATAAAGTGTCCTTAAGTAGGTGGATTGTGTGGCTTGTTTTGACAAGTGAAATGCATTTCACAGTTATATCCAGTGTCCCAAAAGTGTTTGCCGGCAGACATTCTCGAGGTGTAAAATACTGATCATCTCTACAGGGTCCTTTCATGGAAGGTAAATTACATTGAATGGACTTTTGAAGTCCTCCAGACCATCCAAGGAATGGAAGAATACAATACATATGGAACTGGTTCACTTAAACATTTCAGTAAAATACACAGTGAATTGTGACAACTCCTCAAATTCCCATATAACTTTTCTATCATCCTGCTGTTTTTGCCCCCCCTCCCGTGACAACATCCCATATTCTTAACTTGTTTTTATATACTCAAGTTCCCATCATATTCTGTAGCTTATGTAGTTAACATTTTCTAACTAAGGAAACATCAATATTTAATCCCGTATAACTATCCATATATTTTAACCTTTTTCCTCTCAAAACTACTCCCATGTCCTAACCCTTAGTTTCCATCATATCATAACCAAAGTGAAACAATATAACACGTTATTGACCATTTTTTTTAATCCTGTAGCTCGTGTAGTTCCCATTACCTAAATAATTCAATACCAATATTTCAAAAACCCGTATTTCATATTCATCGATATTTCATCCTGTTATCCTTTTCTTTCGTGTTTAACTTGATCTCAAAAGTACTCCCCGTTTGCTAACCTGTAGCTCCTGTTATATCCAATCTTTTTTGTCATAACTCCACAAACTCACGTATAAAGTTCCCATCATCCTGCAGTTTATGATCCCCCATCACAACATCCTGTATTCTTAACTTATTTTCATAACTCAAGTTCCCATAGTTCCTGCCATATCCTGTAGTTAATGTAGTTCCCATCTTCTAAATAATAAAGCATCAATATTTCATCTGGTCACTTTTCTGTATATTTAATTTTTGTTCTAAAAAATACTTCCTGTGTCCTAAGCCATAGTTCCATCATACTGCCACAAATAAAGTGAAATAACTTGATGTGTTAGTGACCATTTTTTTCTATTTTTCCCTATTCCGTATTGCATTAAGGCAAGTGCACCCATTGATTGTGTACCGCATATAACATTTCATGCGTAACCGCCCATTGCAATGCGGCAATCGTACGCACTGTTTAGCAACACTGACAAACAAATGTATAGTTTTCCTTAGCAACGAACCACATTTTCACTGATTTTTCAGCCATTTCTGAACTAATTTAGTCCAAATATAGTTTAAAACATGCGCTGGGTATTCACTTATCTGTCACATGAATTTGGCACAATTTGAAAAGCTTTTTTATTAACATACATATGAACATACAACATTAGTCAAATTATAGTGTGATTAAAGACTATTCATCGTCCCAAATGCTGCAATGTATTATGATCCATCTAAATAATGTTGACAAAGCGAAATACAGACTTGACACTTGTGGTTGACATAGAGAATTGACCAAATTGGAGCTGAGCCATGACATTCTTAAGTGACAATGATAAAGACAGGCTGTCAAAGCCAGGCTATGGCTGTTGTATCCAGATCCATAAAAGTTATTCCAACATTTCAAAACTGCATACAGGTATGACTCTTTTTACATGGAACTGACAGCTTAATGTCCCCTCCAAAAGACATACATTATCATGGTTCATTTGCTCAAGTCCAACAGAACCATTGCAGACAGTGAATCCTAATCTTAATCAATAGCTCTCGTACAGATTAAATCCAGAATTAATACCCAATTAAATCCCAGCGAGTGGCACTGTCAGGAATTAAATTGGGGACCTCCACCACCAAAGAGTAATATCCCAACCAGTGGGCCATGCTCTTGCACAGAGTGTTGTGGAAAGAAATCCTGCATTGAGAATTATACATCTCATTTTACACTAAAATTACCAAAAAGAATCCTCTTGCACTTGGTGACAATGGTCTTCATAACAGTAACTTGATCAACACTGTCCTTTTTGTGATTCTTAAGATTTAATTTTTCATGATTTCAGACACGGTAATTGAAATGAAATTTGTGAATTTTCTGGTGGGATAGTCTTTGTTACATGATATATGTTAGCTTCATGATAGATTTTCCAATTCTCTGAGTACTTGATTACCAAAAGCTGCAAAAATGTCACATTGTATTCGGCTACTTCTCGGCTTGAGGCGCATCAATGATGCCACACACCAAATTGGCTGGAAGGGCACGATCTGAGAAGGTAAAGCACAGATATACAAAAATACTCTATTTGTCAATAATTTCATGT
>JAMKCH010034082.1:0-17513 GCA_023653785.1 Ophioderma brevispina
CCCTAATTTGACTTAGTGAATTGACGAACCGACAGAACAGATAAAGGATGAGCATAGACACATACTCAGGGGGGGTGTCTATTTTTCCAGAAAATCAGAATTGTTCCCCCTCCTTGCCACATTTTATCCCAATTCTTCCCCACAATTTAACATTGGTTAACCTAAACATCAAATTCTTCTCCAAATGACCATAGAGACAAAGCCTATCCCCAACTTCAGGGATGAATAACAGAAGAATAGACACCCCTGCACATACTTGATGTTATTTCTTATTGGAGGGGTGTTTCCAGTGGCCATTGAATTAGAATCTTATTCTAATTACAAAATTCCTTCTATTGTGACAAATAGAGACTTGTATAGTTTACTAGCCAACTCCCAATGCAACTGTGTAAAACTATCAATTAAAAGTGAGGGCGCCCTTCAAAAGATGTTCGTTTGTTGCGTAAATTGATCAATATTTTTGGATTGGTAGTTGAATAGAGAACTGTAGATATTCTTGAATTTAAGGAGTGTACTATTCCTGCCTGTCGCTATTCCATAAATTAATTGCTGCGTATCTGTCAATACCCTACCCTCTCGGTGATAAATCTCAGAAGTCGGCACCGGTTCACACTTTTTACCTTCCCACAGTTGATCACCAGAGATGTAATCATATGCCTCAACTTGCCAAAATTTATAGAATTACTTCATTAAGGTTATCCTATAGGCTCTAGCAGTCTTGATGAAAATGTAAGAAAATAGTTCCATCTTCCCCCTTGAAGGCATACATTGTTGCATAATGCATTACACGATCTTGTTTCCCTTTTAGATTTTCTACCCAGAAACTACCGATGTATACGACAGAAAAAATATGCCCCGCGCCGTGTATTGCCTCCATGCATTGAGGTAAGTGTTATGTAGTGTCTTAATTGATAATATGAACTAACTTACATTCTATTACACCATAAGTAGGTTAGTTTACATATTGTTGAAATAGTTATAAAGTAATTTTCCCTTGTTTGGTAGAAAAAGAGATCGGCAACAATGGTAAAATTCCATGTTAATATTGAAGTTGCTCCTTTTTAAAGTCAATATTTAATTATTTTGTACCTCGAAATTCTCAAAAAATTCATAAAATTTAATATGCTACAAATTATGTGCTTATGTTTACAGAGGCCCCTAGCCGATTTTCCAGATCATGTTGATGCAGACATTACAATTTGATATGATTATCAAACATCTCTAAACCTCCCTGTAGATAAGCTGCTTTCAGGAATTTATCATTCAATTGGTGTAGTTGCTTCAAATATTCCACACAGCTGAATTTTCAAACAGAATATATGGATTTGGAAGTGTTTGCTCGTAAAAGATCCTGTGGGTGATGATATAACTGATAAAATGTGCTTCAAGCCCCCTCAATATATATATTAATTTTCATGCTTGTCTCTCCTTCTTGTTGAAAGGTTTTAAAATTGCCAAATTAATGTTTAATTTTTTTCTGCAAATTCCCTTGAAATTGTGAGCGATAACATCACTGACAATTCACCCAGTTGCCAGTGACTATCAAATCATGATGGAGCTTCTGAAGCGTTAAGTTTAGTATTTCATATTTCACAGTATAATTCAAGATTTCAAAATTGCTAATTTGCTGTACTTTTCATTAAATAATTAGTCTTTTGCATTTGTAATGTAATTTTTTTTGGCCTTTGTTGTCACGAGGGCTTGCTAGTTATTCATTAGATATATTGTTATTACTATCACTCAAAAGCTGAAAATTGGACCTAAACATTGTTAAAGGAGAGGTGGTTGTGTTAAAATCTCCCAAAAAGGAAAAAAAATAGATTTTGAATCAGTCTCATACCTACTAAGGAGCGACATTATTATATTCAGTTCATTTACCAGGCAGTAACATGTTCAAGCTCCATGAATATTGAAATTAATTATTCATAGCAAGCCAACTGAATTATGCCAGTTTTGCCTTGAACCAGTATCCTCATGTCATTAACCACTCTGCATATCAAAGCAAATTATAAGATTGTGGAAGATAGCATACCTGCGCTTGCTTTATGTTTAGAATTCGAAATATCTTGTAGACGTTTGCATGATCTGCTGATAGTAAATGTAGTGGTTCTTTGATAAAGTCAAACATGGCTCCCATAGGACCCAATTCACTCAAATATCTACTGTACTTGTTCACACATGCACATCCACCGGAGCACAGTGCCAGAGCGGAAAGTGCAGTTGGAATTTTGAGGGCATTATTTTGACACACAAATAAAGCCTGGCAAGCTGACATGGGCAACTGGTAATGAGGGGAATGTTCACACGTAGGAGCTGTAGGTGTGCGGGTTAACACGCGTTGATAGGTGTCAACCAGGTACCACACAAAAAAGTGTGCTGGAACAAAATAGTAATGAAAACGACCGTGGGCGAAATGCACAAGAATTATGTTGTTTGTTATCAGAAATCATAAATGATTAATGGATATTTTTCAATAAAGTAAGGGAATTTGGTGATATATGCATTGCAAGCCATTTCATTGTGTACAGGAATAATTTAGGAATATTTCACACATAACAATTTGCATGTGCAGGTGCATGCATACACATATAAAATTGATTCCAGTTATGTGTATTTTTGTCTTGTCTCTCTAAATTTTAAATATATAGTCAGAAACAAATTTTATGCATCTCTTTATTTTCATTTTTATTTGTCAACATATTATTTCAGGCCTATATCATGTTATCACAGCCAAGTGTCTATGCTATTCTGTGCTACCCTATATCACATCATATCATACGCTTGTTTTATTGTTGTGTCGACATCAGGGCTGTCCTTAGAGGGGGGTGTGACACCCCCATTTACAAAATTCTGTCGGCAAAATGTTGACTTGTTGGCGAGATTGGTATCAATGTCGGCAAATGGACAGTTTTGAGTGGCTGATTTTTGGCGCCCCCTTCCCCTATTTGTTATTTGTTGCAGCGCAGAATGCCTGGAATGACTGAACAGGCGTCGAGCGTTGTATGTATGTTAAAGTTTTGGTTAACCTTTTTCAAATTGCTCTTGCGTGAACACCTTAACTCCACTTGCCACCAAACTCAGGTCATAGGTCAACCATAGGCACTTACATGTTATGGTAGGGTTAA
This sequence comes from Ophioderma brevispina, assembly GCA_023653785.1. NCBI lineage: Eukaryota > Metazoa > Echinodermata > Ophiuroidea > Amphilepidida > Ophiodermatidae > Ophioderma > Ophioderma brevispina. The sequence goes on from JAMKCH010034082.1 coordinate 3,126, forward strand.
AGTTCACATACTAAGGTCAAAGGTCATTAGAGGTCAACTTGTGCAGAGAGTGAAAGAGAGGTGGATCGCAAAAACAGGCGACACTAGTGGTTTGAGAACCGCTTGTTTAAGGAAAGAAGCATGACAGTTAAAGATATTAAAGGGCCATGGTCCAATCGCTAATAGCCTCGTCCCCAGATTTTGCCGGAAGTGGTCAAAATTTTGAAGAAAGCTGCTATTTTTCTCATTTACCCTGTGAAATCTTAGGGCTAAAGGGTGTTTGGTTTGGTTGTTACGAGTGAGGATGTGCCCTTTTTTGATCAACCAATAGTAATTTTACACAGTACTCTATGGGGATTACCAAATCACATTTTTAGCTCTGACATCAAAACAGGTTGCAATATCGGCGCGAAACTTTACAGATGGTTATTGGGTGAAGGCCAATCTATCATGATGAAAACTATATATATATACTTAAATCGGGTCAACCCTTTAATTATTTTTGTCTTGATATTGGTATTTTCAAATCAGATAAGTTCTGCTCTAACAATTGAATATTTATTCAACAAGTGTTGAAAAAAAACCCTATGTGCACTTGGCCGGATTCGAACCGGTGACCTCCGTATTACTAGCGCGCCACTCTAACCAACTGAGCTATCAAGTCTGGGTTGGTAGAGGAGCGATAGATATCATCTATAGGTGTTAGGTCCGGAAAAAAATCCGGCCAAGTGCACGTTTTTTTTTTTCAACACTTGTGTGCACTGGCTATCTCCAGGGGAAGATTAATAAATATTCTAGTCTACCTGGAGAACTAAGTAGTTAAATTTCAAAAACAAATATAAATTGTATATGTAAATATACCGTTCTGATGCTATCCGCTAGGAAAGCGATGGACACTTTTGGACTTAACACCTATAGATGATATATATCGCTCCTCTACCAACCCAGACTTGATAGCTCAGTTGGTTAGAGTATCGTGCTAGTAATACGGAGGTCGTCGGTTCGAATCCGGCCAAGTGCACGTTTTTTTTTTTCAACACTTGTGTGCACTGGCTATCTACAGGGAAAGATGAATAAATATTCATCCTAGTCTACCTGGAGAACTAAGTAGTTAAAGGGGGATGGCCCGATTTAAGGATTTGATGTTTTCATCATGATAGATTGGTCTTCACCTCGAAACCCCATCTGTAAAGTTCCGCACCGATATTTCAATCCGTTTTGCTGTGAGAGCTAAAAACATGAATTTGTAAGCCCATACAGTACTGTGTAAAATTAATATTGGTCGACCAAAATGGGGCACATTTTCGCTCATAACTTCCAAACCAAATATCCTTTTGCCCTAAGATTTCACAGGGTAAATGAGAAAAATAGTAGCTTTCTTCTGATACCAAAATATTGACCACTTCTGGTAAAATCTGGGGCTTCTGGGGATGAGGCTATTAGCGATCGGGCCATGGACCTTTAAAATTTCAGCTCTAACAACTGTATCATTAAAGGGGGATGACCCAATTTAAGTATATAACATTTTGTATTAATAGAATGGCCTTCACCCCAAAACCCCATCTGCAAAATTTTGCGCTGATGTTTCAATCCGTTATGATGTGAGAGCTAAAACATGATTTTGTAAGCCCATAGACTACTGTGTAAACTTAATATTGGTCGACCAAAATGGAGCATATTTTCGCTCATACTTCCAAACCAAACATCCTTTAGCCCTAAGATTTTACAGGGTAAATGAGAAAAGTAGTAGCTTTCTTCAGATACCAAATTGTTGACCATTTCCGGTAAAATCTAGGGTCCGTAGGGACGAGGCCATTAGCAATCGGACCATGGACCTTGAACCTTGTATCACACTAAGGTAGAAAGGGGTTATTTCTAGGTAGTTGGCATGCCTTGGGAAGCTCCATTCATTGAAGCTACCTTTATGTCTGTATGGTGGGTCAGATCCAAAATATTTTTGCTGATTAACTCAAAGAAAAAGTTTGTTAACCTCAGTATTGGATATCTTTCTCGAACTGGCTTGAGCAATGGTGCGTGGAGAAATATACTGATTGAGAATTGGGTCCTGTAACTGATTATAGTTGATTAGAGATCAAATTAATTTTTTTCTCACAAATGTCAAAATTAGAAATTTTCATGTCCATGTTTGCAATCGGCATGAAAAAATGCATTCAAATGAGTCCAAACAAGTCTATAGTGGCCGTTACAATTCCTTTTCTGAAATAGGCTTCTACATTCACATGCGTAGAGTTGCTGTGTGTAACACAAATCTATGTATTTCCTTTGCGCGTTGTCATGGTTCTGTGTGGCGGGAAAGCGGGTATAGTTTTGATGTAGAAAAAAGAATTATGACAGAGTATAGTGGTTATTAAAATGGCTCTCCAGATTAGGAAGCCATCTTATTATATGTTGTAACCTAAATAGACCAGGTTTGAAATGTTTAAGGTGCCCTTGGTTTATTTATGAGCCAGTTTTCTTTCATCACCCTCCTGTGGACCTATAGAGCTTCACCCCAGGGAAAACAATGAACAGGTGAAAGCCCAGGGATACAATGTATCACGGTGAATCCAAAGTGAAAAAAAAAAAAAAAAAAAAAAATGAGAAAAGTAGTAGCTTTCTTCAGATACCAAATTGTTGACCATTTCCGGTAAAATCTAGGGTCCGTAGGGACAAGGCCATTAGCAATCGGACCATGGACCTTGAACCTTGTATCACACTAAGACCGCGGTCACACGAGCAATATTTCGTCGTTGTGTCGTAATATTCTTATTGTGGTACTACTGTAATAATTATACGACGGTCCCGGTCACACGGTGAGATTATTGTAATCATGTCGTAGACATTTCTGGACACACGAGCACGAGGTCAACAACACGGTTCATTGCGTAAGCATGGTAGTAAACTACGAAATGCGGTCACACAGCGATTTTGCCCAGTAAATTACGACAGTACCATGGTAGAAAACGGCCCAACGACGGAAATTATCATCGTTAAGTTATTACGACAGTACTATGGTACAACGACGACATGTCGTCTTAAGTTGTGGTCACACGCAGCCTTTATTGTAGTACTATTGTAGTAAACTACGAAAAAAAAGCCTCGTGTGACCCCGGTCTAAGGTAGAAAGGGGTTATTTCCAGGTAGTGGGCATGCCTTGGGAAGCTCCATTTATTGAAGCTACCTTTATGTCTGTATGGTGGGTCAGATCCAAAATATTTTTGCTGATTAACTCAAAGAAAAAGTTTGTTAACCTCAGTATTGGATATCTTTCTAGAACTGGCTTGAGCAATGGTGCATGGAGAAATATACTGATTGAGAATTGGGTCCTGTAACTGATTATAGTTGATTAGAGATCAAGTTAATTTTTTTCTCACAAATGTCAAAATTAGAAATTTTCATGTCCATGTTTGCAATCGGCATGAAAAAATGCATTCAAATGAGTCCAAACAAGTCTATAGTGGCCGTTACAATTCCTTTTCTGAAATAGGCTTCTACATTCACATGCGTAGAGTTGCTGTGTGTAACACAAATCTATGTATTTCCTTTGCGCGTTGTCATGGTTCTGTGTGGCGGGAAAGCGGGTATAGTTTTGATGTAGAAAAAAGAATTATGACAGAGTATAGTGGTTATTAAAATGGCTCTCCAGATTAGGAAGCCATCTTATTATATGTTGTAACCTAAATAGACCAGGTTTGAAATGTTTAAGGTGCCCTTGGTTTATTTATGAGCCAGTTTTCTTTCATCACCCTCCTGTGGACCTATAGAGCTTCACCCCAGGGAAAACAATGAACAGGTGAAAGCCCAGGGATACAATGTATCACGGTGAATCCAAAGTGTACAAATGGTAAAATATGTTCACTGCCCATTGAAGGACAGTACACCTACAGTGTATATGGAATGTTTTATTTTCATGCACATTGTTGCTGAGTGTATTTTTGCTAAATACCCGAATATCTGCCCCAGCTATATGTGGAAAGTAGCATTGACCATTGAAAACTGCTTCAAAGATGTTCTTATTTTAACATCATATTCTTATCTAACCATTCTTCTCTTTCCTCATGACCAGTAAATAGAATTATCAATAAGAAAAAATAGATTGATGTTGTAAAAACAGTAGTGACCATGACACCTCTTTTTTAATTACAATGAAATATTGATCAGGTTTCTGTCAAATATCAATAACATTTATTGATAGATGTTTTGGTATAAATAAAATATTATATTTGGTATTATTTATTGCTGAGTTTCATCTTCAAATTTTTAATGGGAATGAGATGCATAGATTGGTTGTAGTTTTTGTATATTTTGGTATTATTTATTGCTGAGTTTTATCTTCAAATTTTTAATGGGAATGAGATGCATAGATTGGTTGTAGTTTTTGTATAGATTAGACCAACTTCAACATTTTTCCCTGCAGGGCAAAATTTGAGGAATCTAAGTGCTTTTTGAAGCATTATTGGCCTTGATCTTGACTGAAAGGCACTAAAAACCAATATTTTATCACTGTACAGGGTAAATTTTGAAATAAGGTAGGGTTTCCTCCAGAAAATGTCATGATCCACTAGGCCCTAATCCCATTTGGTAACAGTAATAATACATTGCTGCTTCACCAGTCTTGTGCATTTAGTATCTAAAGTGCATGTGCTCGTAAGTCCTAGCAACCGTATTAATGCTAAGCACTTGTGTATGACATGACTTATTATTATTGGAAAATATAGGCTTACAGGTTGCAGCAATCATTTCTTTCAAGTTACAGACTTTTTTCTAAAAAATCCCATTATGTCATAGCTCTTAAAATAGGCTTGGGAGTAACCCCTTTCATTATCCTGTCTTAACAAATATTTGTGCTATTGATAAAAGTCTGCTGTCAAGGTTGTTGTGTTGTATAGTTGTTGTAGCTGAGTTCACAACAATAGATGCAAATGGCTGTGACCCACTAGCAGTCCAGGAAATAAATAACACCTGTGAACTCAAGCGGAACAGCCAATGTAGGCCTACATGCATGAGCATACAGTGGCTAGCTGCAGTGCAGTACCTGTCTATAATATACTTGTACTACCTGTCTATAATATACTTGTACTACAGCTATATTATAGACAGGTACTGAAAAAAAAATTGCAAAATTTCTCCACATAGAATGTTGGAACATTAACACAAGTCCTTAACTCAGTTGTTCAGTTTCTAATTTAGATGATTTTTTTTTTCAAATTGCAAATAACTAGAAATGAAGCTCATTACAATTAATGTAGTATACAGTGTCTTGGAAAAGTTCATTGGTAGAACACCAGTGCTGTCGCCTTTGGAGCCTACTTTTATCCACTTTAAGATAAGTACTCCTGGTATATCTTTCTCTGTGAAGGTGACTTAGTAGGGAAAAAATTACCTTATGCAGTATGTCTTTGTCTAGATTAGTGTGTGCTGAAGTCTCTGGGCTTTGGACCAGACTTTGGATATATTTGAACTTTAAAAGTATTAATTTGTCAAAAAATTGACATTTTGTATGAAAGACAAAAATCAGGAACTTGCATAGGAAAATGGTATACTTCCTTTTACTTCACCCTTGTTGTATCCCCTATCCCCGCCATGGTGATAATATCTGTATGGTAAACTTTCAGCACTGATTTTATCAAATCCTTTACTGTGAATATTAAACGTGACCCTTCAAAGGACTGTCCCAACTTGAAGGTGACTCATACCTTTGACGCAAGAGTTATTTGACATTCTGTTGTCTGTAGTAAGACACAGGTTAGGAACAGGGAGCAAACTAGTTAGATTGTTGTACAGCGTGTAGAGGATTGTACTGAAAAAGAAAGCAGATTTTTCAATCGATGGTAGAAAAATCTTAAATGTGACATGTTCTAATCACTCGGACTAAAAGAGCCCATTTTTATATTTTATATCATTATCAACTTGGACAGAAAGTAAACTTACTATTATTGAAACCCACACTCCTAGCATGCTTGATTACAAAGTTATGAACTTTTGGAATGTCAATTTTCATATGTATTTTACTGTCTCTATCTCCCCATTTTTGCTTATATTTCAATTTCACATTTGACCTAGATCTAATCTTGTCACAAATTAAATGAAACTAGCAATGGTTATGATAAATCTAATCTGGCTAAATAGGTTTGCCATTGACTGCAAATGGCATTTGGATTAGATCACAGTCCACCAAGTTTAACAAAGCTTATAGGTATTTTGCAGCACTTTTGCTGTTTTGAAGGTCAAAATTATAATCAAATATTAGACTCAAATGCTATTAAAAGTACAGGGTTCTCATTTAACAAGAGAAACAATGAGAGAAGAGCCTTTATCAGACCTGAGAAATTAAAAACATGTCCATAAAAGAAAAATGGAAATTATGCTTGAAAAGTCCAACATGTCAAATTTGTATTTTACTTAAATTGTCATCTAGAAGAAAAATCCATATGATCAAGGTAGTAAAAAAACAAAAAACAAAAACAAAAAACAAGCAAACAAAAAATGCAAAACACAGTACCTTGAAATTGAGGATCAGTTTGGTAAGAATCCTGTTTTGTCCCCCTTAACCCTAGCACAACTAAATCTCACCAAAGCTCACTGTGTTAATTGAGAAAAATGCACTAAGTCCAGAAAGGAGCGATGACGTCATCAAACCAAGACTCATATGGGCACGAAATCGCTGGCCGGGCCAGCGACACCGCCGTAGCGTGCTATCCCGGGTCATGGGGCTGGGGGCCCAAAGGGCCCTGGGTCCGAATCCCACCCGAATTTGCGACTTTTCTTGTTCCCCTCTTTCGTCACTCCTTCAGTTCCTCCCGGGAAAGAAACCGGCTAGAAACCGACGTCAGCAACAGTTAAACCTATAATCTAAAAGGGATTAGTTTCTGCAAACAGAATAATTGAAAAGTGCACTGTCCAATATTGTCTATTAATAGGTCTTATGACCAGGTGTAAACTCAACCAGCAACATATGGTTTTTACGTGAACAAGCTCAAGTTTAATACAAAAAAATAAATGATAATATGCATCTCATCATGCATTAGGCATTCACATTATGAAATTTAAAAAAAATCCATTATATTTTGTGAAAGTAAGACTGTAAGTAGTTTTCATGATATGACGTGGCTGAGTTGCAATTACAGAAATAGTAATTGATTTTTGGGATAGATCTGAAAGCCAAAAGGTTTATGCAGATCAAAGGCCAATTTTTCTCAATATCCTGGAATTTCAGCCTTCAAATCCATTTCTTTCCAAAGTTAGAGACAAAAAAAACTGCCATTTTAATTAAAGGTGCAACAAGAGATTTTCAGACACCCAAATATTGTGCCATAATAGTAATTTCATATAGATTTGACACTCAATAGCTATTATTTCTTACCTTTTCTTACCTATTTGACTACAGAAATGTCTTAAAATATAGAAAAAAAGGTGATTTTGATTCGGTTATATTTCAATATAAAACAGGCTGAATTTCGTATTTGCTCCTATACGAAATTACAAATTTCACAATTTTTGTACCAAAGAAACATTTCTCAGCCTAATCCTTTTAGATGGGGATATTATTAATGGAAAGCTTTACATCGGGGCAAAAATCAGTACTTTCAATTTTTTTAGTTGCACCTGATATATGAAATCTCTTGTTGCACCTTTAATGGTTAACCTTCAATATTAGCACAGTAGTGAATAAGGTAGTACAATATGCATTATCCCTTCTATCATGAAAACTGCAAGTTTGTTTTCCACAAAACCTGGTGGTGAATGTATGCAAATGCCAGGCTCTCATATCAAGTAGGGAACATGACACACTTAAAGTCTGACTCAGAGATTTCGAAATATTATTTTTTTGTGTAATAATGAAAAATAGTCAACTAGAACTAAAGATAGTAACCTAAAATGCACAATTCCGAAATTTAAGATGAATCGGATTTTTCGTTTTGATGCAGTAAACATTTATGTGTAGTATTACGTCCCATAGGATACTGTGTATAACAAAAATTCCGGATCCGGAATTTTATAACGAAGTTGTGATTTTCTATATGAAGGAATTTGATTTAAGCTTAGCAATTTCATACAGTGATTAGTATATGGACAAGCATTATGTACATGCAAAAAACCCGATTATTTTGGAAATTGAGGGCGCCCTCCTCAGGAAATCTCTGAGTCGGCCTTCATTAGATGTCAAAGCGTCATGGAAGTTTTTGATCAGGTGGATTTTTCCCTTCCACCTTTTTTAGTGCAAATTTTAAGTATATTTTTTGAAGAGTTGGGTGGCAGGATTTTTTTTTTCACTCTGCATTTGAGCAAGTTTTTTCTGTCTCACTAATAGGCAAACTTGTATTTTTTTTTCAAAACTTCCATGTTCCCTTTGATATCTAATGTTGCATCTCTAAGCATGCTCTATACTGTACCAGTGAATTTTTTGCAATACATCAGTCCCCCAATCTCAAATTCTTAAACAGCTGTGAAAATGTACGCAATTTCATTGGCTGATGCCCGGGTTCCATTCGACAATTGAACCCAGGTAGTACGTGCTGCGTATTGATGTTATTTTTAGGTTGAAGCGCTCGCGTCATACTGCATTTTGCTACGTTCGCACGCGCCTGCCAACGTTGCGTCTCGTTGCGTATGATCGTTGCATTCAACGGATTGTTCGATTGTTGTCACTGGGTGGTGGCAGTCCTTTCTTGTTGTATTTAAGCCGTAAAGCATCGCGAAATTGGGTTAAAGATGACCTTAAATGATAAAGCTGTTTAAGAATGAGAATAAAGGTATGATTTTGGGAACCGGTACTCTCTTTACGACGAATTGAACCCGGCGACACCATTATTTTTGCGTGGAGAACTCGGCCTCCGCCTCGTTCTTCCCCTAAAATATGGTATCGCCTTGGGTCAATTCGTCGTAAGAGAGTAACTGGTTCCCAAATCATACCTTTATTCTCTAATTCAATAATAGATGTTCCCATTATGTGCTCATGTTTTGCATATATTGTGCCTTGATACGCCATTCACTTGTTGAAAATTGTACATGCAAATAATGTAATTGCTCAGAAACTGGATCAAATTATCAGAATACTCACATAAAATATAATATTCTCAAGGTCATGTTAAACCAAAGAGTTTGTTTTTATGCCAAGACATGACTGGTTTTAAAATCCCTACAATATAACCACAAAATTACAGTAGAAAAAGGCCACAGGTTAAAAGGTGTTTTGGGGACCCTAAATTGCTGTTTTAATTTTAGCATATAGTGCGAGGTCACCCCCAGTTTTCAGCATACAAAAACATTACCTCTTCTCAATCCGGCTGTCATTACCGAACTTGTGAAAACATACCACAAAGTGTTTTGGTGGGAACCATTGAAAGTAGATTGTGTTTCATGAATATGTGGAGGAAGTTGATTGCTATTGCCCTAAAAACTACAGGCCTGTTCCTGAGGCAAACATTCAAATGGTGTACCCATATATCTTCAACAAAAACATTGTTTTTGATTTTTAAAAAAAGCAAGGTGTGCAAAATAAATTCCTTCATGTTTTTACCAGATTAATTATTTTGTGCAGTCTTATCTAACCATCGGACACATTTTGTGGCTTACGAAGTAAGTCTATACATAGTGCTGGGTTGGGTGATATATATTTATTTTCATCCAAAAAAACCCCTTTATTTCCAATTAACGACACAGTATGAAAACAAAACGTGATATGGAGGAGTCGAGCAAAAGGTCTATAGGGGCCCAACACACAACCCCACTTGGAATACATTAACAAGCAGAACATGCATAACTATCAAAAAACGCACAGAAAGTGTTAAACTTGGAACACTTGTAACACATTTCTTTTTAGACTAGTCAATACTCACACCTTGGTTCATGTCGAGTTTGTCTGTGATCTTTGCATCATTGTTAGTAGGGTCTCTACCAAGAAACGGAACCTTTTTGGACATCAAGGGCAGTAACTGTCAAGTGTAAGTGTGTTGGCCTGGACGTTTTGTTTTGTATAGATAGCCAGGGTCACTCAGACCCTGTTCAACCATTTCTTGCATATATATAGCAAATGCCCCGCGTAATTTTACACTAGGAGGTACAGGTCGTGGCAATCAACATGATTTTTGTCACACATGGAGTATGTTTACCTCTTAAATTTAGTAAGTTTTCTTGTATGACACTAAAATGTGATTCTTTTCTCCTTTGAATGACACTTCATCATTTTAGGAACTATTGTTTTGTTGCTACTATGTGTTGGGGCATTTGTGTGTGTGATTGCATGTGTTTTGTTGGTTGTGTGTTTGAATTGGAAATTAAGGTAATGGTCAAAAATGTGGGTATTACAGAATTAAAAATGTGGGTATTACAGCAAACACCTGAAATGTACGGTGGGGGGAGTTCTCAACTTGGGAGGAAGTATGGTTTCTCACATTGGGAAGGAAGTACTGGGATGGTTATGTACCGCTATAAGACCCTCATTCAGGCTCTTTTTCAGTTCTCAGTGACTCCATTTTAGAACCATTCATTTCCAGAGACCCTACTTTTTCTGTCCAAAGCCATATTCTACACAAATTGTTCTTCTTTCTTTTCTTCAAAACTCTCAAAACGTAGCTAGAAATAGAGGGGAGAAAAATCGCAGCTTATTTTTCTGAAATTTTATTATTTTTGGTTGGGTTTTAAGGGTCCATTTTTTTGTGACTCACTCAAATCCCCCCCCCCCCCCACCGGTACAGATTTATTAAGAAAGCCAAAATTGAAAAAAAAAACAAAGACCCAAAGTTGCGAGATTCTGTACTGACAAAATTTTATAAGTACGTCAGTTTGACAGGCTCAGTGAATAATCTTTTTCATGATCAGCTGTGTTGACAGGTGGGAAAGATTTTCTCCTAAAAAGGTTGATTTGGTAGTACAATTGGTGGCTGACAGGAAGGGGAATGCCTATACAAATGTAATTAAGCTTCATAACATAGACCAGGGTTTAATAACTCTTGAACCATTCTGACCGTGAAGATGTAGTTTTGCTTCTGCAATTTCTGGAAAGTGAAAAATTGGGGAAAATGTCAATGGAGAAATTTCCTTTTTCTTCAAGTTGTAATAAAGTTGAAGAAAACCGCAGTTAATGTGTACTGAGTCATTTCTGTTACTAATCTCCCTCCCTGCCTGGCCATACCCAAGCCCTTCCTAATCCTCAATGTCATCTAAATTTTACTGTTTAATCCTGATATACCACCTTAAGCATTAAATTGTGCTAAAATTAATTTTTTGTTCACCTATATTAGTTAGTCTTGTAGCATTTTTCTGCCCCTGGTTGTTGCATACTGAAATCAGTGGTGACAAGGACAAAGTCAGTATTCCAACTTGTGTGGTGGAGTTGTTTGGTTGATGGTTGGGGGTATTCAGGTAATTGATGGATAATACAGGATCCACTGGGTTTGGGTGATGGGATGGGTGATGAAACCAAAGTAGTGGCGTCAGCAGGAGATTCAAGTTTGTTGCCAGTAGGAGGCCACATACATTTAATTTGGATCGCTTTTACCATTATTTTTTGTTGTTGTTGTTTTATTTACTGAGGAGATTTTGCATTTTTAGACAAAAACCGAAATGATAAGATCCCAAGTGATCCAAAATCAATATTTTTTGTTTTATAAACTAATAATGGAAATCAAGTATGATTTGCAACTGTCGTGACTTGCCATTTAGCCACTTTGAGCATTTCTGGGGAAACCCTGGTTCAATTATTTTTTTTTAAATTAAAATGAAAAGTGGCATTTTACATTTAGTTTTTGGACTACTCACTACTGAAGCAAACTTGATTTTTTGTTTGGCCCTTACATGAACAATTTCACTGCTATAGCCCCTATATCCGTTACCATCCTTTTCGGAATGACTAATACCTGACGATCACTGCAAAAAAGGTTGTGCATTATTTCTTTAGATCTAGGGGCAATTGTCCCCTAAAAACAGACGGGTCCGATCCGTGATTTTCGAAAAGTGGAAAATCAGTTAAGTGACGTTGGGGGGGGGGGGGGGGTGGGATATGGGATTATCACTTAGCATGCCATTTGTTGCTTGTATGCCTACCTATAAGTGGTTTCACTCATTGTACAACTCACCACCACAAATCTGGAGTACGCCACAGCTCCTTGAGCTCTCAGTTTTAAGGTAAAAAATTTTCCCAACAAGCCTCGTCTTTGGTCAGTGTTTTGAGATTGGCTTCCCAAATGCAGTTATATGGGTAATTTGGGAAAACCATTTAAAAGAAATGTGTTTTTATCGTGCCCATATGAGTTGGTACGATGATTTATCTTATCGTGTGTGGACTTGGTGCAATTTTCTAGCCTCACTCATTGCGTTTTGGTCAAGTTACCTGGAAAAAAGAAAGGGTACGTAACCCTAAGGAAGGGTACCTTAACCCTGAAGGAAGGCACCGTAACCTGAGGAAGGCACCGTACCCTGACGTAGGGCAACCGTAACCCTGCAGGAAGGGTACCGTAACCTGAAGGAAGGGTACCGTAACCCTGAAGGAAGGGTACCGTACCCTGACGGAAGGTACCGTAACCCTGAAGGAAGGGTACCGTAACCCTACCGGGAAGGTACCGTAACCCTAAAGGAATTGTACCGTAACCCTAAAGGAAGGGTACCGTAACCCTAAATGAGGGTACCGTAAACCCTAAGGAAGGGTACACCGTAACCTGAAGGAAGGGTCACCCTAAAGGGTTATCTGTTGATAGGATAACCACTCATGGCTGCAACCTTGAGGAGAAACAGATCTTGTCAAAAATTCCTTTGGGGACACTTGCCCTCAATTTGTCTGTCACAATGAAATTTGTGGGATTTGTTTTAAGGAATTTTTTAGTTCCTTTGATTCCCTGCTACTGCAAATCCCCACCTCCGTCCCCACCAATCATTTGGGATACATACTAGGGTGCAGCTATACCCCGATTTTTTAAAATATTTTTTGTTCATAGTCTTAACATGTTCCACTTGTCCCGAAACTAATCCCTATCAATTTCTATTTAAATCGGAGTTCGTCTTATGTGTCCACCGACAGGCCTAAGTTCGAAATGGGGCTTTCCCTTGAAACGTTGTAGTAAAATGAATTTTGCACTCTAAAAACAGATAGATAGTATAAAGAAAAGGTTCTTTTGAAACAAAGTTACATACTCTTTTGGACTGTTTCTTGAATCTTCAAAGGGTTGGAAGTCAACAAAGATTCACTGGTCACAGGTGTCAAAGGTCAACAAAGGTCAAAGGTTGTAAAGGCAACAACCTTGTCAAAGGTAGACAATAAATTGATCAACTGAAACTTGGTGAGAGGACAAAGGGGGGGGGGGGGAACAATCACATACTGATGTGATGTCAACATTTTTTACATACCCCTTCAAGTTCTAATAACTTGCTCAGTGATAACACAAATATGTCTACCACATAATTGGAAAGGTCCCAATTCCAAAAATACTATTTTGACAAGTCTCTATGGGAATAAGTGGGAAAAACCCAGTTTGTACTCTTCGCCACTTTGATCTACAGTTCCGTGGTGGATGAACCGCACTTCAGCTGCTGATGCCCAATGGCATGAACCTCACCTGTTTCACAGTTACTGAAGTATGAGGCTTGGACCCAGAGGTTTCTGCAAGTGCATTTAGAGCTTTGAAGCATCAACCTATGGTCTTGACGGGGACATGGTGCCCCCTTGCACTCTTTAGTGATATAGTTCCCACAGATACGCGACGTGCACTGGCTAATCAGCTTCTTGCAGTTAAACCCACTCATTAGTGCACCTAAGAAGCCGGGTTGGATTAAAATTCGGAAAGCTTGAATTTCCAACAACATTTACTTCAGCAACACTCGACAGACTGGGCCATGAGGACTCTCGGTTTAATCTACGCATCCTGCAAATGGACACTGGCTTTCTCACTGTATATGTTAACGACTGGTCAAATTCTCCTGATACCAGAATCCTTTACCACATTGGAGCTATTGTTGCCATCAATGTGATCAAATACTGCGTCAGAACGCGGTCAGTAAAACTCAGTGGGGACTCTTTGGATGCATCAAGAAATCTAACAAAGCACTCCAAAATGTGCTGCAAGTTGTACGAAAGCAAGACCGCAAGAACATTGCCACATCGCCAACGCTCAAATCAAACACTATCCTAAAAATCAGACTCTAATTCATACAATTGTTAGTGTTTACATTTAGGATTATACTCTGGTTCACATAAGGCAGCTATTACTTGATGCAGAAATCAAGACTTCACCATAGCTGAAATTGTGCAAAATAGTGCCGTGCTTTAGAATGGGTCTTGTAACCCTTTGATGGATATTATTACCACTATGTATAATACGTCAGCCTTTTTTTAAGCATTTAAAGTATATGTGTCAAAAAAAAAAAAAAAAAAAAAAAAAAAAAAAAACAAATAGCTGCCCTATGAAATTGGCATAT
>JAMKCH010034083.1:0-15558 GCA_023653785.1 Ophioderma brevispina
AAAACAAACATGATCTTCATCCTGGATTTTGCTAGAATCTCACCAATAGGTGCTTTATAGGTTTAGGCAAAAAAATGTCAAAGAAAAAAATAGCAAATTTATTCTCAATGGCAGAAAATATAATTTTTTTTCCAAAACTCTCTTCAATTGAGGCAAGGTAATGCACAGAACCAAAACAAGACCACTAGTTGGCGAGTGAGGGAAAATTGAAGGAGTCTATTGTTGTAAGGTCAAGCCTTTGCAACCAGTTACATAACTTGCTTTATACCTGTGAATGATACTGGGGTGTTTTCATACCAGCATGTGCATGTTTGGTACTATTATTAACATATATAGTAGCAGGCAACTCATTGTGTGTAAAGAGGTGTATTCCTGTTAAATTCTATAAATAATTTAATCCAGTAGGTGAAAGTTGTAGCTGTGCTAATGAGTGACTACACGCCCTCTGCAAAGTAAAGATATTTTTTCTTAATTCTAGACAATCATGAACTTGGTTATTTTGGAAACCTATGGTTTTACAAAGTGTGGCAATTTCTTCATGGGAGTACCTGTGAAGTAGCTTTTAAGTATAGCCACGGAGTACCCACCCGCATGGGTACCACATCGCTGGCCGCAAAAGTGGGGGTAATCATCAACCTATGTATACACGCAGTAGCTTAACCACTAGTCACCCCATGCAGGAGTACCTGCATGGGTACTCCATGCAAATGAGCTTTGAGCTCTTTGTGATTATTTTAGTAATTTTATCCATTATTTAACATTTTTGTCATATGTTATATGTTTTTACACAAAATGTCATATATAGGGGTTTTTGGTGATGCTCAACTCAAATATAGATGTTACTAAGCTTGAAAATGATCAGAAAGTCGTAAACAACAATGGAATGTTGGCGCCCTCTATGGTCCAAAGCGCTGCCTACTAGGCAGCCAGTAGGAGAGTACCTGTGAAGGTACTCCCGTGGAGTAGCTACATAGGCACTCCACTACTGGTGGCTTACATGGGTACCTGTCAGTCACCTAGAAGGCAACTGCAGAGTACACTATAGGATGGGTACTGCTAGGTAAACATAGCTGCTTTCCACCCAATGGCTTGTGTACTTCCCAAGTACTTAGTTGTAGGTACTCCATCAATAATGCATCAGGGGGTACCCTTGGAGTAGAGCTAAGAGTACACACGGAGTAGCCTAAGCTCTGGGTTACACCGTGAGTAGGACTCTTGCTGCTAGCACATGTGCATGTTACATAGTTGTCATTGGTTTGTATGTGGTAAATATTGGCAAATAACTAATTTAACCTCAAAATCCCATTGACTTTATGTATTGCGGTTTATTCCGTTTTGGATAACAAAGGATATAAATACTAATTTATGCAAATGAAGGATAATCCACTAGAATAACAGAGGATATGAATATTAATTAATTTAAATAACTATAGAGCTCATTATAACCCCCTAACTATCTTTAGAGTTATATTGCCTGAGTGGCATAGGGGGAAATTTGCTTTTTTTTATTCACTCATTTTGGCGTTAGTGGAATAATATAACCTTCCCCTTAACGCCACCCTTTGTATTGCGATTATGTCCGTTTTAGATTATAAAAAAAAAAAACAAGGATATGACTATTAATTTATATGTCAAATGAACTAGAATAACAAAGATATGAATATTAATTAAGTTAATACTTTAAAGGCTCATTAAAACCTAATGAATATTTATACCTTCCCTTAACTATCATGTTAGAGTTATGGACGGTGGGGCAAACAAAAAGTTGTTCTTCTTTGCTGTTGTTTCGTAGTCTCCATCAAGGAGAGGGCACACCAAGTTTAAATTCCATAAAAATGAATCAAAATCATATACCGTCTGTTGCCCCAAATACGAAATTGGCACATTTTCTGAAAATGAATAAATTCACTCTTCAATTTATTTCCCCCAATATCAGTGACCAATAGATACGCTAGCCTTCAGCTAACTTGGAGCTCAAGAATAGTCATTTACCGGCCGGTGTGGCGGTGTAGAAAAAAAACTTCAGATTCCTTTTCATCGGGAGTGCAGGACCATTGTTATATTTTCTCGTGGTTGAAAAGACTCTGGTGTTACACCTCTCCGATGAGACGAATTCTTTTTTTTTTAATGACCGTAAGCGCAAATACTTATCCTACCGCATTCGCGAATAATAACATCTTGATCTTTATATGCCGTTTTCAATTAACTTTGCCCATGTTTTTTTCATCATTTATTATTCGAGAAGGGAAGAAAGACAAACAAATCATCATGCCCGAATGTTGCTGGGCAACTTTGACCTAACAAACTACTTTGTGTCAGAATTAAAATCCGTAACTTATTGCTTAACAACCTTCATTTGTATTCAATTGTAAAGCGCATTTCAGAGAAAACTTTAAGGGTCAACGATCTATATCATAATGTAACTGGTTAGTTATTTGTGTGAAAGAGGACGGGTACTTTTGCAGAATTGTAGTACCCGTACCCATACCCGTACCGTACCATACCCGGGTACAAAATTGCGTACCCGTACCCTTACCCATACCCATAGTCTCGACCCATACCCTACCCGACCCATACTTTATCAATGCTGGCACCCGGACCCGTAACCGTACCCTGTCTTGGACGCGTACTCGTACCAAACCCGTACCCATGGTCTTTGACCCGGACCTGTACCCGGACCCATGGTCCCGGACCCAGACCTGTACCCATAACCCATGGTCTTGGACCGCATACCCATACCACGGTTTCGGACCCGTACCGATACCCATGTTCTCAGACCCGTTATCCGTTCAAATACCCTAGTCCACTAATGGGGATTCACATGACGTTTCTTTAATTTAACAGTATGCCTTTAACAGTATTATATTTGAAGTCCCAAAACACTATGTGTATACGCTATGACATTTTGGTAGCCTTCAAATTCGGACCACTGACAACATGTACCTCCCAATTTTCTTCATATAAAACCGGTGCTTTCGCAAAACACTCTTCTACCTTTAGACCACCCGTTTATCCAATTTTAAATACAAGCTGAAGCTTTCATAAATAGCATCTGCCAATACAAAATCAGGACTTAGTCACAGTCAGGGAATCTTAAGTACAAGTCTTGAAATTTCATTAAATTTCATTCATTAAAAGTTGATATTTGACGACATCTGTTTTGATACACTTAAAGGAATAGCTTTCAAGGTGGAATCGTGTAATATTTATTCGCATTAAAGCGTGGATTATTTGAGAGAAGGCGAGACAAAAATTGTTGTCATATCAGTTACCACTATTTTGTCATGACTCCTCCATTGATGAAGTAATGCATATGATTATATTGTACATAAGGAGGAGTCATGTTAGCAGGACTATACCATACCCATGGTCTTGTAACCTACCCAGTGTCCATGTTGTTGTTGCCCATACTCTAACTTGTACCCGATGAGGAAATTTAAAAAACAAAAATTGAAAGGGCCAGTCTCTTTGTTTTAATGGATAGTAATGGAGTTTCTTTTGTTTTACTTGATGAATGTTAAAGGTTGCAACATGGTGTTTCCACATCGGGTGTCCAAAAAAAATATTTTTGCCTGACTGTTATCTCCCCATCTGAAGGACTAAGCCGAGAATTAAGTTCTTGGTACAACAAAATGAAATTTAAATTTTGTGCTATTGGCGAGCAAATAGAAATGTTGTATATTAAAATAATATAAGTATACTCTAATTTACCTTTTGTTTTCACTTTTCTCACCTTTGGATACTACATTTCTGTAGCCAATACACAAAAATCCAATATGTAATCTCTTGCTGCACCTTAATTTATACATCCCAAACTATTTTCGTCAGTCTATCAACATTTTGTCACATAATTCATCAGATAGATACACCATGGATATTATATTATGCACCTATGCAGTACTATGCACCACTTATGCCTTAGTGTTTTCACCATTAATTTGCACCTGTTCGAGCCTTAACTCTCCCATATTGAAATGACTTTATACACCTCACGGGACCTTAACATGTACTGCAACAACTATTGGTGTGACAGATCTTTGAAAAGTCATGATTTCTTCCTTTTCTGACAGCTTTTTTTTTCAATTGGGCTAAAAAATACTTATAAGGATCCACAGACTTCCCTTCATTCTTATCGCTATTCCTGCAAATTTCAAATCATATTGACTCTTTCAGGGGGATCACTGATAGTGTCTTTCAAGCTTTTTGGAACTCTTGCACTTATATGTACCAGGTATAAACACAAAGGTCTGTACCTACCCGTACCCAAAGACTCGTACCCTTACCCTGACCCTGCACCCGTACCCATGGGTTTGTCGTAAGGCGGGACCCGTCCTGGGCTTGACCCGTACCCATACCCGTACCCATGGGCTTGGACCCGTACCCGTACCCATACACGTACCCGTACCCATAACTTTGTCACATGCTGGACCCGTACCCGTACCCGCGGTCTGGGACCCGGACCCGTCCCCGTACCCACGGTCTCGGACCCGTAACCTCGTACCCCCATACCCTGGTCTCGGACCCTACCCATACCCGTACGCTCATTATCCGTACCCACAACTACAGTCCTGGTGATTTTGTGACTCAACCCGAATCCGTGGATGTGCATACATCTGGCTATAACATGGCTCCGCATACCGGGCCTTGTAATATTTTTAGTTATTGGTTTGCTGAAGTCTATCCATATCCATTGGTCACTGATATTTATAAAAGAGAAATTGATGTGACATTTATTATTTTGAAGTAAATGTGCACGTTTTATTTTACAATACTATTCTATATTCTCTATATTATATAATATATCATATATTATATATAATATATATATATAGTTTGCAAGACATCATGCACATAACATCGAATGTTTGCATTCCACAGTTGTATATTTTTGGAAGCTTTCGGCTAAATCCTTCATCAGCAAAAACAAGACACCGGAGGAGACATCTCCGTGATGGGACGAAACGCAAAACGTCCCACACGAGCTTTCTCTCCGTTTTCTTAGTTTTTGCTGATGAAGGCTTTTTAGCCGAAACCTTCAATCTAAAACTGTGGAATGCAACATCCGCTGCTTATTTGGCTTTTCTTGCAACTATTTCTTGTTTACGCAAATGGCTTATTCATGGGTCGTCCATTACATCAATTTCTTGCACTATCTTATATATATATATATATCTATATATCTATATATATATCTCGAGCAGCGACGAGAGAGAACGAGCGAGAGAGATAGATAGAGCAGGGAGGGGGAGAGAGAGTACTGCGAATATTGGGGTATCGCAGGACCAGTGCTGATCTCATGTCTATGGAATACTCACCTATACTCACCTCGAGCGCTACAGGTCGCTGTAACCATATTTTCTCCTTATGTGCAAACAAGTGACCGTTAAAATTGTTGTCATCCATGATTTTCCTCATGAACTTGCTACAAGCTCCGATTCATTTCACCCTCCATACGTAATTTGGCCAGAGTCCTTCGAAGACCAGTCCACAAAAGGCGAATTCTCTTCGGGAGGCTGATAGAAATGCAATGCGGAAGACTCTTTCCAGGATTGTAGGAAAGGACGTCTATGATGTCGCGGAAGTTCCGAGTACCTTGGGCTTCTGGGTGAAGATGATCAGACACCATTAGCCATGAATGAGGCTTTCTTTAGGTGTGCCAGAAACCACCGACATCGAAAACTTGTCAAAATCGTAGCCGGCGTCACCAAGATCCATTTCAAAGAACGACATTGTACAAACTCACTTCCTCAAGCTTACGTAGCGCAATGGGAATCGTTTCGGTATCACGAATGTTGTTTTTTATTCCTTGATTTTAGATAGAAAGAAATAAATACAGAAATTTACTATTCTCTCATTTCATCTGCAAAATTATTTGGCTGACCTTCCCATTACGGTTACCGGGAATAATCTGTACTGTTATCTACGGGCCATGTATTCTATTGGTACCCACTAATCGAAAACATTACGTTGCCATTTTTCTGTTAATTTCAGAACTAGGAGAGTAAATTTATTTTTACACATCAGGGGTCAAACATTTTAAAATGTTCGAATGTAGTTGAAAACCATAATAATTGTTCTTCTGATCCTAACTATACCCATAATGTATAGTTTGTACCAGGATGAAATGGTAAGAAAAATCAATTTTAATTTGTACATCTAAAAGTTAGTTTCCCTGATTTTGGAAAAAAAAACATATGCATGTGGTTGGTTGAGCTGAGAGGATTAAGAACAAGAATATTTTTGACTATATCTTGAATGTTCACTTTTCCTTTTGGGCAAGAGTTCCATATGTACCCCTCTTCGAAGTTTTACATGTAACAATTTTTTTTTTTATTTTGGCCTTAAGGTTAGGGTATTTGTTAGTGTAAGGCCATACATATATTGTATTGAATATTGTTTCCTGTAAATTTTAAAGGGGATACATATGGAACTCTTTCCTCATATTGTGCCACATGAAGCACAGGAAATGAGAAATTGTTGGAACTCTATCACTTTTGTAACAAATACATTTTAGCTTATTATTTATAAAGTGTATGCTGTGGAAGCAGGGTCGTTTCATTTTGACGCCTTTCAAAAATAATAACATATCCGGTGTCATGTTGCGCACGCCAATCGTTCGCTGCCACTGGTAGCTCGCTGCGACTGGGCCTTAGTTTTTGCGGTAGATACTATCTGGAGTCCGTTCGCGAAACCGGTGGTGCGTCGAAATTTGGTAACGCTCAAAAAGTAGTAGTTTTTGTACCGTGTACTCAGTGCTTATAGGCAGTAATTTTATACAGATTTTGGTCTATAACTTTGTAATAATCTGTTTTAAGTATTTAAGTAGTATGTTTTATTATGATTAAGCATGTTTGTGGTATTATATTGGACAGCAACCGCGATATTAAAATGATGAACTTGATTTTTTATGCGGTTACAAGAAGAACACAGCTGCAAGATGGTAAGGAAGGGGCACCACCACCAAAATAATTATCCATTAAAAAATAAACTGTTTAGAAAGGGCTTAAAATAATTCATCCCTTGTGCGTTGTATGGTTCTCATGATTTCTTTTTTGTGTGTCCAGAATGTATATAGGCGTCTTGGACGCAGAAAATCCATTAGCGGACTGCTTTTTATGTCTCTGACACCATTTGCACCATCCATTGCTTTAGGAATTCTAGCTGTTCAGTTTGAGGCAGGATTCCTTCCTCTGCTAAAGTCCTTGCCCGTGGCACTGGTCCCCCCCCCCCACCCCCCTGCACACATAAATTATTAAAGATGAAAAAAACTGCTTGTCTGTTGTCGTTTCCATTCAATTCAATCGATCATCTTGCTTGATTTTTTTTAAATAGTAATAGGAAAATTAAATGCACAATAATAAAAAATAAGACAACTAAATAAAATAAAACGTAGGCCAATAGTTGGGTTCGAACCAATGAGTCAAAAACCAGTCCTGACTGCACCCTACTCCTTGAGGCACGCCACTATAGCAAATCCAATAGTGTGTTGTCATTATTGTGTATAGACCATTTCCTACGTTTGACAAACCATTTTTGCCTTATAGTTATTAAACTGTTATCCACAGGTAGTGCAAACTATATACAGTTGGCACAAAAGGTATCTCGGCATGTTTTTCAATCAGTATTGTGCCAAAGTCCGATAATTTTGAAAGTTTTTAAGATATACATTTTGTTGCCTACTAGAGGAGGAGCAGAATATCATAGGGGCCTTATTTAAGGAATTCGTTTACCTCCCACTACAGAAAAGGTTTGACACATTGGTAGTTAGTATGGACCCTCTACATCAATGCTAGGTAGGTAGTATTCTCAAATTGTGGTATCACTTTTTCGATAGGGGCAATTTAAGTTTACACAGGGGTCAAATTTTTAAAATGCCCCAATCCTGTTGAAATGTATGCCATATTGCCCATCTAATCATAAGGATTCCAAAAATGTATAGTTTGTACCACCTACGACCATTGGTTTTGGAGTTATAGGGTAAAAATGGTAAAAAAAGGTCAATCTCAATTTGTACAGGGGTCAACATTAAAAGTTACTCTGATTATATTTTAAATACTTGCAAATTATTGCCTGAGGTAAGAGGACTCCTAAAAAGTATAGTTTTGATTATGTTTACTTACGGAGATAAGGGTCAAAGAAGGTCAACACCAATTGGATTATGTTGCCCTATGGTTTCACACCACTAAATACTGCTCCCATTCGTTCCTGTACAAAATGGGCAAAATGAAAACGTCATTTTCTCCTCAATGAAACATCTCAGACCTTAAAGCTAACTTCTGCTTGAAGATCATCCTACCTCCTACTCCATCAATCATGAAATTTTAGGTCGTTATCCCCAAAATTTTCGCGCTACTGGACCGTGAAGAGAGCATGCACCGTGGACCCTAGGAGTCACATCACTTTTCAGTCGGTGTTCCCTTAAGAATACCGTTAAAATTGGTTTGTCGGATCAAAATAACATATCATGACAACCTTTTTGATATTCCTACAGCTTTTATTCTTAATATTGATAGCACCAATTTGCAACATATCTCGCCATTTCTCTCATTTTTAGGGTATACTTAGGCGAGGGTCACCAAACAAACACACCTCATTGGCAGTGGGCTTGACCCTTACCGGTTTCTTCAATGTTCTTCTGGTAGTGAATCCCTATGACCTATTTTTGTCCATAACATGGTAACTATGCATTGGAGATGGGTACAAACTATTCCTTATGTTGACACATTAAGCTAGATGAAACACCTTCTTTCAATTATCCACATTGGAGCAACTTCTGATTTTGCCCCTGTACAAATAGAAATTGACTTTTACCATTTTAGCCATTTGTACCTTATAACTCCCAAACCAATGGTTATAGATGTACAAACTATACATTTTTGGGAATTCTATGAACTAGACGAACCATATGGCAGTACATTTCAACCATGATTGACGCAACTTAAAAAATTGTTGGACACCTGTGTAAACTTAAATTGGAACCCATGTTGAAAAAGTGATACCACAATGAGAGTACTACCTACCAAGCATTGATTTAGAGGGCCAGTAATAATACCAAAGGTGTTTAAAACGTTTCTGTAGTGAGGGGTAAACGATGTGTTGACCTGGGTCCCAGCTCCATCCTCTATACGGTCATGACTCTTTATTTAACACCTGGCTTGTAAAAAAGGGGCAAAAAATGGCTGAGATGGACGCCTGAAAAGATCGTAACCCAAAACTAAAAATTGCAGTTTTTGAGTTTGGCGAAGCTTTTAATTTTATTATTTTTACTAGCCTATTTATACACACAGATAGATCTCTTACATGGATTTATGAATTGGACAGCCTGGAAATAAAAGGAATCACTGTAAAACAAACATCTGCTCATTACTAACATGGGCGCCATCAGAAAGTACAGTGGAATTTGAAAGAAATATGCTTACATTCATGCATCCAACCGTGTTGTTATTTTGCACAATCCCGTAATAGGTTATTAAAAAAATATTTAAGTTACAGTTTCGCTTCAACGAAGAAATTTTATTATTAACACAGTATATTTAGGCCAACGGCCCTGCCAATAAAAAATACAATATAATACATTATTCTAATGATGAGGAGGCAAACGTAGCTTGCCTTATGTTGTACGCACCAGTAAATAAATTGGTGCGAGTGGCGATATACGTGAGTTTTTTGACCGAAACAACAGTGATTTTAAGTAGTAAGTATTTGGCACACAATCAGTTAAAGGCACTATCAGTGATTTGAGAAAATCGAAAAAAAACTCATCAAATCAGATTTTTAATGTCTGTAACAAGTACAGGTATCTAACAGCCATTGCAATGATATAAGAACAGAAGCGGCCTAATAAGGACCAATCAGATGTTTTAGTCATTACTGTCCGTAGGACACTTACTACAAACACGTAATAAATGGAGACTTCATAATTCGTGAACACAGCCGTTTTCTTCCTTTTCTGGCCAATTTTCGTTGGAAAAGGAACTTAACGGGACATTAATACAGACTTTTAATTCACGTTAAGGTATTCTGCAAATTTCAGATATTTTGACTCTTCCGAGTGAATCACTGATAGTGAGTTATAAACGATTTCTAAACAAATTATAAGCAGGACAATGATAATGGAAAAGGATAAAGATCTTATACCTCTCATGTATCACCATACTTAACAAACTCGTTCATTTGGGGACAATATTAAACCTTTAAAACGTTCACATTCGAGATTAAAAATTCCCAATCTTGCTTTGGTGAGGTGGATTCTATTATATATTAAATATTTTTAATTCAGTTCCCCATTGCGAGTGATAACGTCCACAAAAGAAATCAGTTTTGTCTCGACCTTAAGTTCAGTTATAATGATTTATAAGTTCGGGATAGTAGACAAAATATTGCCACTTATCTAGTATTCGTTTAATCTTGGGGATGTTACGGATCTTTAAAAATATCCATTAATTAATTAAAAGGATTGGAGGGTAAACGTCGCCGCTTAATTTGGCCTACCGCCGTTATCTCTGAGAAGCATAGAGTCTTGAACGTCCTCTCCTTTCTCACATAAGTGCTTCATAAACACGTCATCAACGCGTGTTATGTGCGAAAAAGAAGCCACACAAGATCTTTCTTGAAAACCATCTTCTTCACCTCATTATAGATCGCCCACTTGTTTTCAATGGTATGACCTCGAAGCTGCCCCACGTACTCTCCGAGAGTTATTCAAAACAAAAAAATCAAGTTTCGGAGGGGGTCTCCATACTTGCAGTGCCTTGTAAACTTGCAACAAAATCCTTGATGTAGAATGAGTCATTTTTTTTCCTTCAGCAGATGCATTCATCTTAGACTTTTCTCAGTGATTTTGGGATTGGTAATTGGAACTGAACTAAATACCTTCGCTTTCTGGGTGGTAAAAGAAAGGCAATGTCAAGTGCAATAGAAATATTAAACCTAGCGTAGACGTGGACTGATGTAACATTACATTTCCATACTATTTAAATGCACTTGAAAAATCACGGTAGAGGACCCCTGCCTTAATGGGTTAGGGGAAAATTGATTCCTCGATCAACACAAGAAAAATAACGCTAACATCCTTTTTTTGCGGTGATCGTCAGAATTCCTCTAGGGACGTTAGGGATATTATATCGTCGTGGTCAGGACATAGTGTCGAATTGATTTTTGGTCAAATTGAGTTAATAGTTGATTCTGGTTGACATTTTATGTACTCTTTAATTGCTACCCAAAAAATAAAAGTGGGAAACTTACATCTACTAAACCAAATAGCCACAGTGAATAACACCGATTTGTATAAAACGGTTTCACAAACAATCAGCTATCGAATACGTATTCGATAAGCTTTGCGTGTCCAAATTTCTCAAAGCACACAGATAAATTGTGAACGGAATACGTATTTTAGCTGGGGCAAAGATTGTTACTTCAGTGATCAAAATCGGTGAAATTTACCTTCTCTACTTCTGAGGGATTGGTCATGTTATTTAACATTTTAATTTTGGTTTTAATTATGTATTGTACTTATTGAACCTACGGTCTGTGAAGTCGTGACAAACGAATTATCACCACGTTTTGTAGTTTTACATTTGTAACAAATCACCAATTATATTTTTTAGGGGGGGGGGGCAGAGTGACATTAACCCTCGTATACCAAAGGGGAGGAGTTACCACCCCGGTGTAATCTTTCCCTCGGTGCGCAAAAACGTTAAACACTTAGTTACATCTTCCATATATTAGTTCACACTCTTCCTTTTTCAATATGCGATTTTTGACTTAAATTAGTGCAGGGGAATGCCTTTTTGCTATCCAATATCTGCATTCTTCTGCATAGATTACATGGCAGTCTCTTGCAACTAGTTGAGAGCCTGCTATCCAGATCAGTTGAGAGAATCAGAGATGTGTTCTTTTTTCCATCACATTTGTTGCACTTGCTGTCTACCTAGTTTTGCGATCCTAGTATTGGCGATGTTCATGTGGGTTGTCTTTTGTGTTTAGTTCACCGTTGTATCCATTGATGCTTTATAGTGGTCAACTGTGAAGATGCATAATCAGCAAAACCTTCACATATTAAAGAGACAAGAATGAACTTGTGAGCAGCCAAGTTTGAACAGCATTCTCGCTTCACAGGAGACAAACCTTGAAAAACTTTGCACAGATATTGCTGATAAGATGTCAATGTACAAGACTTGTTCAAAGTAGGCAAAGATGCAGTCAAACAAATGGAAAACAAGCTCACTTGTCTAATATATCTACAAACGAAAAACTAAAGGCAGAACTTTTGCCAATCTCATCATGCTGTCCAGTAACCGACTCATGACGATTACAAGTCTGTTATTTCAAAGATTCCTGTTTAGTATCACAATCTGGAGAAATGTCTTTAAGATAAGGTGCTTTGCCCTGAACTGTCGCCATATCCGCCATCCATTTTTTTTTAGGCTAAACATGTTTTATGTAGTCCAGATAAAGCACAATTTCTGATGGCTATTTACAAACATGTGTCCCTCGTCACGTAAGCTGGCTTGCCCAGACAGTGCAGACTGATTACTATGTTGTTGATGGAGGCTCTCTTTTACATCGCTTGAAATGGACAGAAAGAAGCACCTAGTTGCAATGCTGATGATTATACATCTTCACAGTTGACTCTGTTGACATTTATGGCAAGCCTCGCGTTTTGGCAAAAAAAGTCTTCCATGGATACACTGATAACCGAACACAAAAGACAGCACACATAAACGTTGCAACACAGGATCGCAATAGGGTAGACATATCAAATGCGACAAATTTTGCGGTGAAAAAAGAATGTAGAGGTTATATAAGCAAACAGGCAGTTGGCATGGCATAATTTAGGTCAAAAATCCAAATATGGAAAACACCGATCTGTTGATACTACTTCTCCAATATGCAGAAGAGGCTGTAATGACTTTTTTGGTCTGCCAGACCCATAGAGAGAAATGTGTATGATTCAATCCTCGAAGCATATTCAGTGATAACATTTGCTCCTACCGGTCTTTGCACTGCATTTTCAGATTGGCGATACACTTCAGATATTTGGGGTTGGCCAAAAAATCTGTTTTCTCAAAGTCATCCATGTTACGAGCTATTCCAGAGATTTTGTACGACCAAATAGATCCCTTGATTGAATAGAAAGATGAAGGCTGCACCCAGTGGTGTCCCTGTTCAATGAGCCTCAATTCATAATCTTTGGAATCATTACTCTACAGGTTGCCTTTCCAAACAAAAGTTTTCACAACAGCTTATGGACATTCATACTCATACTAACAAGTGTTTTGGACCCATTTTTTGGTGATGGATGAGCTGATATGTGAATTGTACGTTCTGTTTCAGGATTTCACAATTCACTGTAAAGAACATAATGTGATGGATTTGTAGGTGATAATAATTAATCTGGCTACGAATTTTCAACAAAGTTTGCCCACAACATATTTAATTTGAATCGATTTCTAATTCTGGGGCAAAGAGTGTCCTACTACCTGGGCGACATGTCCGGCTAATCATGCCATGGTAGACAGGCCATTTGGGTATAGTGCTATACGGCAATGCTGCATACAGGCACTAATGGAGACCACAATAGACATATGGTTGGTTGGACACTCACCCCCCCCCCCCCCCCCCACCGCCCCCCCCCCCCCCCCAACCCCCCCACCCCCCCCCCCCCCCACCCCCCCCCCCCCCACCCCCCCCACCCCCTCCCCCACACACCTCCCACCCCCCCCCCCCCACCACCCCTCACCCCCCCCCCACCCCCCCCCACAACCCCCCCCCCCACACCCCCCCCCCCCACCCCCCCCCCACCCATTCACACAGACACTTTATTATATGACACCGGAAATTATAAAAATTGTCACCTCATTTTGTCATTGTAATCCACACGCCACCCCCCACAACACCCCCCCCCCTGCCTGATGCTAAATAGGATTTATGGCAGACAGTGTCCATTTTTAAGACTCAAGAGTGTCTCAAACTTTACAACAACCATCTGGAGTGTATTTCTTTATGCTACCAAATTACAAAAAAAATAACCCATATTGTCATTTTGGCCCTTGTGGTACCAGAAATAAAGAATTTGTACTTTTAACATGGTGGATGGCAGCCATATGGATTTTATAGGTCAAGATGATCATCTCAACTTCATAAAACCCATTGTAATGGCTTTTGTAATGCTAGAATTAGTAGGAAATGACATCTTGTTTGTCCTTTTGGCCCATCCGGTACCAAGATACAAGAATTTGTATTTCCACCATAGCGGATGTGCGGGCCATATTGGCTTAGAGTCACGATGATATTTTTAACTTCATAAAACTAATTTTAATGGATTTGTTATGCTATAATTATAGGAAAAGACATCTTGTTTGTCCTTTTGGCCCATCCGGTACCAGAGATACAGAATGTTGTACTTTCCAAATGGCGGATGGCGGCCATATTGGGATTTCGAGGTGAATTGATATGTTAACTTCATAAAACTATTTTAAGGATTTGTTATGCTAGAATGTATTAGGAAGCCTCTACAGTTTGTCCTTTTTAGCTCATTTATTTCCAGAGATAGAGGATTTATGTTTTTCAATGGCGGATGGCGGTCCCATTTTGTTTATGTATATTTTTGAACACTTTCTGGGACTTCGATTTTAGTGCAACTTTGATATATTGTTAAGCTGACTTACCTACCAGAAATTCCCAGAAACCTTCTGTGCCATTTTTTTGGGTCATGTGCTATCTTTACTCTACTAATATGCGTCTCGGATTTAACAACCCCTGTGCTAACATAGACGTATTTTTTGACTATTTTTGCCATTTATCTGGAAAACTATCCCGGGTCAATTTTAGAGCTCCGTTCGTTTTAGTGTCCGTCGGACCGCTAGGTTTAAATCGGATAGTCTTATCGGATACTAAGTTTCTTTGTTTCAATTTGTCCTGGACCCCCTGGTTTTAAATGGGAGCGTCCCATAGGACTGTTGGTTATAAGGCTTTTTTTGTCCGCCGGAGACGATCAGTTTAAGTGTCATAGTCGTCTGACACCAAGGTTTAATCTGAGAGTCCGACGGATCAATGTTTTTATGTAAGCGTGGTCCTAGGACCCTGTTTTAAAATTAGAACGTCCCATAGGACTGTGTGTTATATTTGTGTTTTGTCCGTCGGACCTTTAAGTTTATGTCTGATAGTCCGACGATGCCGAGTAATATAATTTTCATTGTCCTTGGGCTCCTGGTTTTAAAATGGAGCTTCCCCATAGGACTGTGTGTAATAAGTGCTTTTTGTCCGTCGGACCTAAGGTTTTAAGTCTGAGAGTCCGACGGACACTAAGTTCAACGTTTTCATTGATCCTAGGACGCCTGGGTTTAAAATGGAGCATCCCATATGACTTGTGTAATAAGTTGTTTTTTGTCTCGTCCGGACACTAAGGGTAAGTCTGAGAGTCCGACGGAACACGAGTTCACGTTTTCATTCTGTCCTAGACTCCTGGTTTTAAAATTGAGCGTCCCATAGGAACTGTGTGTAATAATGGTTTTTGTCGTCGACACTAAGGTGTTTAAGTCTAAGAGTCCGACGGAC
>JAMKCH010034084.1:0-16071 GCA_023653785.1 Ophioderma brevispina
AGGCTTCAAGTCAATATCCCTTCTTAAAATGCTACCGTAATTTCCCTTTACTTCATCAATTTTCATATTCAAGTTTTTGTTCAATTTTGAGCAAATTGAAAAAATGCAACAAAACCTGATGTTTATTTTGTTGAATCTGCATCTTGAATATAAAATTTAAGACATAAGAGAGGAAATTGATACAAGTGGGGTCCATTCTTGGGGTGTCCCCTAAACGCCAAACATTTTCTCAACTTTGAAAACACAAATGATAACTGCCTTAGTAACAATACTGATGTAAAACATCTTTTTCTCCCATAGTGGAAGACACTCGTACAATCACAGAATAAGTGTACAATGATCGTCACTCGTTTACAGAAGAAACGTTTGTGAATCAATCTCCTGATCTTGTGAAGAAATTGGTTTGTGCATATTGCCCGTGGAAAAATTGGGTCCTCAATGGTACTTTTGAGTTACTATTGTGAATTTAATTGCCAATCCATTTCTTCGCAAATATCCTAAACAACAATCAATCAAATTATTGCCTACATCAAGGTCAGATCAAAAATATTATGAATCCCCTTGGATTACAGTAGTAGTGTTGAAAACCCTTTTCATTTACCACATCAGGATTAATTGGGTGCGGTGAGATTTTGTGTGAACATTCAATTCTTTTGAGGATCAATAAGGAGACCATGGCTTTTCATATCAATTAAACAAAGATATCGTGGTCGTCATTACTTTTCATAATGTCAACCCCGTATATCCATAACATTACGTAATACTTGACTTCACTGTTCTAAATTCCGTTGGAATGGAGGAACAGAGGTGTGCTACAAAATTTGTCATATCTGGCTTTTTTGGGGTAAAACTATTTTTAGGAGTTCGAGTTAGAGTTTCGAGTTTCGAGTTCTAGTTTGGAGTTGCTTTTAGAGTTCGGTTTAGTTTTAGTTCGAGTTGGAGTTGCTTTTAGAGTTCGAGTTAGAGTTGGAGTTGCTTTTAGAGTTCGAGTTATAGTTGGAGTTGCTTTTAGAGTTCGAGTTGCTTTAGAGTTCGAGTTAGAGTTCGAGCTGCTTTAGAGTTCGAGTTAGAGATCGAGTTGTTTTTAGAGATCGAGTTAGAGTTGCTTTTATAGCTCCGATTCGAGTTGAACTTTCGAAATTGTAAACCCCCGCATACCCCCGCCATGATGGCTTTGTATACGCATACCTCTCCGCCCGATGCTTGTTACTACTTGGAGGCGTGTAAATTCGCGGCCGATTGGGTCAAAAAGGTAGAATAAATGCTTATCATGCTTCAGGTAGTGCAAAATGCAAAAGATGTGTAAAAATACAAAGAAGTGCATAACTGTGGTATGATATTACGGGGTATGTAGTTAAAAAGAGGATAGTGTGTTTTAAAAAAATAGGTGAGTGTTGTTAAAATGTGTCTGTCTTTTACAAAGCATATGAAGGTATTCCGAATGTAAGTGGTAATAAAAACTTTCAAGGGCAGTTTTCGAAAACAAAAGGTAGTGTTTACCAAATACACTTGTCTAAATAAATGCAGCACGTGTAGTAAATTAAAAACAATCACCTAAATGAATACACGCCATGTAAATGAAGACCATCAGGTAGAATTAAACACGTGTGGTAAATTTATTTATTTATTTATTAAATGAAGCCAGTCGGGAAATTAAGCAGGTCAGGTGAATACATTGTGGTAAATGAAAAGGGTCCAGCTAAATAAAACAGGATCTATGTACATAAAAACAGTCAGATGCCGTGTGGTAAATGGAGAACAGGTCAGGTAATAAGTACATTTTGTGGTAAATAATGAACCGGTTAAATGAATACAGGTGTTATAAATGAAAACGTGTCAGCTACGTTCGGTGTACCATAAATCCATTACAACTTTTTAATTTAGTTTTCTAGATTCCCTATACTTTTTTTCTACTTATTTTTTCCTAGGTTATTTTTTCTACCTTTTTTTATCATTTTTTTCTTTCTAGTATTTCTTTAGAGTAAACGTCGCTCTTATGCCACGTGAGCTCCTCTCTTAATCACCTGTTCTCACTGTTCTAAGTTTTATGATACGCATGCATATTTGGAAGTGGTTTGGGCACCTACCGGGTGTTTAACGCTACACGTGCGCGTTTTTCGTGTTTTAAAATCACGCCCCCTTTCATGTTTTATAGTAACACACTCGCGTTTGGGCAAGTGTCTAAGCACTCGCAATTTTTCAAGTGTTTTAAGGATACGTACACAATTCTAAAAAACGCTTCGAACTTGCGTGGCCGGTTAGCAGCGAGGCGTTCTGGCGCAAGTAGGCGCAAGCGTGTTCAAATCAAAGTATTATGTGGGGATGTAGGGCTTATTGACCAAATGCCTTGTTGAAGGCGTCTGAATCTGAAATAATTCACCAGCGAACTTTTCACTACAAAAGCAACAGTCTTTTTTTCTCTTGTGTGTTTTTTATCAAAGCTCAGAAAATAGGACAAAAACCATTCTCAACACACCACACCACACACCTCAACAACATCTTGATGTTGCCATTGTGGCAATTACAATAAAGTGTACAGGACATCAACAACAAAACAGGAGAGCTATGAGGCTCAAGTCATATAACCCATTTCTAATGCTGCCGTAATTCCCTTTACTTAAACATCAATTTTATATTCAAGTTTTTGTTTCATTTTGAGGCAAATTGAAAAAATGCAACCAAAACGTGATGTTATTTTTTTAAACCTACATCTGTGAATATAAAATTTAAGACAAAAGAGAGGAAATTGATACACAGTGTCATGCTCTGGATGGTGGTCCCTAACGGCCAACCTTTTCTCAAAATTTGAAAAGTCACAATGACTCCTTAGTAACAATACTGATGTAAAAAACATCTTTCATCCAATAGTGGAGACACCTCGGTACAATCACAGAATAATGTGTTAAAATTGTTCTGGAACTTCGTTACAGAGAAAAGTTGAGTGAATACAATCCTTGATCGTGTTGAAGAAGGAAATGGTTTGTGCAGATTGCCCCGTGGAAAAATTGGGTCTCAATGGTACTTTGCAGTACTATTGTGAAGTAATTTCCAATCAGGTTCTTCGCAAATATCTAAACAATCAATCAATCACAATTATTGCCTACATAAAGGTCAGATATATTATGAATCCCCTTTGCATCCCACCCAAATACGGTATAGAAGAACCGTTTTTGTTTTCGCCAAACATTTTTATTCACAAATTGGGTTCTGAGATAAAATAGACAATTCTTAAAGGGGCATTTCGTGATCCACAGCCTGTCCCCCGATTTACCTCAAAGGTATTGAGATTTTTTTATCTTCTGAATTCCGTCGTTGGCCAACGTATAGTATGTGTGCCGAATATTTACGTGCAAATTCGATCATATCTCTATTTTTGTTTAATATTTAAAATTTTGTATTTTCTGTCCTTAACGGACAGAACTTAAAGCAAAGTGGCTATGGGCCAGCGGGTTACATAATTTGCTCATAGCATCAAAACGCAACATCGGAATCAACTAAATGTGGGGAAACAACCTTTGTTGAGGAAATCTAGGTATCATAACAAAAATAATGCTAATTTTAAATTTAAAAAAAATGCACCTTAAAATTGTCCTTAATTTGTCTCTCTGAAACACCACAATGAATTAGATAAGGTATCAACTAACAGTTTGAAATCCTAGCTAATAGCTATGTTTAGTATCAGGGGTTCTTCGTGCGAAACTCAGTCGTAATCTACGTGCATGCTAACTATGTCCATGCCTGAGGGATCAACTTATCCAAGCACTGTGTAAATGGTATTAAAAGGTTCTATTATGTAGGACCTACGCAATGAGTTATATACAGTGTTACGCATGAAGTCGCGAACGGACCCCAGGGTCCCAACCCCTGGGGGGGGGGATCCCCAAGTTGGTTTGGGTAGGGAACTGCCTCCAGAGAACTGGGAAGTAGGACCCATATCTAATACCAATTTTTGCCTAAAGGGGACCATAGCTATATACCATATATTCAAATTTGGGACAAATTTAACACAAATTTGCCAATTTTTCCTCAAAATGTTTGGCATTTTAAAGCAATTTTGAATATTTTTGGCTCAGATTTAAGAATTTGAGTAGTTTTCCAAAATTTTAGAAAATTTGGCTTCCGAATAAAGAAAAATGACTAATTTTCCAATAAAATTGAGAACATTTTGAAAAAAAACACCCTATTGCATACCAAAAATTGGCATGACAAAAGGGGTCATTGCAATACCAGAAGGCTGAAAATGAGAACCGATGTCTGGGCACGCCCCTTTAATCTTTCATTTGTGTTAAGTACTCTCCCTGGGTCGCAACACACTGTGCTGCGGTTCTGCGGTTTAACTCTTGTCCAGCGCCTGACTTGAGTGGATGCGATTCTTTGTTGCGATTTTTGTAAAATATACTAGGCTCATAGCCCTAGCCCTGCTGGTATAAGCCTACTCTTGAACTCTTTGTAGAAACAGAAATCGTACGGCAATTGTATTATATAGTGTTATCATGATCCGAAATTGTATACGACAATCGAATTACTAGACAAGGGGTGGGGGTGGGGGGGGGGGGGGGGTTTATCTAGTGTGGCATGTCTGAGCGATACCGAGGGCATTATTATTTACCCCACATGGCTCTGCTATGCATATTGCAATCCCCCCGGGCAAAATCCCAGGGGGGGGAGGTATATATATACCCCCCAATATTTTGATGAGGGGATGGTGGAATAGATCCCCCCCCATGTTGACTCTCGTTCATGGGTTTTTTTAACCAACATAAGTTATTTTTTACATAATATTTTAAAAATGGAAAACTTTTTGCATTTTGTTCTAATGACAAGTTATCATATTAAAGACCTATCAGTGATTTGAAAATATTTTGAAATTTGGCAGGAATGCTTCAAAGTGAAGGATAAGTCTGTAGAATTCTCATAAGTTTACCTTTTCCAGCTGTAGAATCCGAAAAAAGGAAGAAACTGCAGTGGTTCCCATATGATTCCCATTCAATTAAGTGTTGTAGTAAGTTTCGGTCCGTTCGGACAGTATGACTAAAATCTCTCCGTTCTGTCATATTAGGCGTGTTCCTTGGTTTATATTTGCATGGTATGTTAAGATACCTGTACTGTTACTTACATGCTAAAATCTGATTTTTGATAATTTTTCGATTGCTGATTTAGCAAATCACTGATAGTCGTCTTTAATTTAATTAAGGTTCTAAAAGGCAAATTTAAAAACGTATTAACGGATTTTCAGCAAAACATGTTTCATTCATAATTTTCATCACCCCCCTCCCCAATGTCATGAAGAAGTTTAATCCACTGTGCCTTGGGGCTTCCCGGTTGCTTCGCACTTGAACCCTTGCTTCCGGTTAAAGTCCCTTTGAGTTATGCCATATGTTGCATATTTCAGTTTATAAAGGGAAATAAGAGCGTATTGAACAAGACTGACCCTGAACCTTGTGGGCCCTAAGGGGGACTCCTGGTTTCTGTACCCGCTGGGGTGATTAATGTGCGAGAGTCTTGCGCGAAGTCGTACAGGTGGGGGCTAACTAGGCCGGCCTTAGTTAGGACCCTGGTGGGCCAGGGCGAAGCCTGGACGGGGCTCCATGAGTGAGGCAAGAAGCTCCTGGGTTTTGTCATCTTAGGTAAAAAGCATGTTTCAGAGCACAAATTTCACAATACGTTGAAACTACAATAATAATACTTTTCACCTTTTCTTTTCAACTCCTTCTCTTTTCTTTTTTCTCTTCTCCCTTCCCTTCTCTCTTTCTCTTCCTCTTTCTTTTTCCCTCTTCTTCCCCTTTTTTCCTCTTCCCCTCTTTCACTCTCTCGTCCCCTTTCTTCTCTCTTCTCGCGTTTCCCGTTTTGTTTTCCTCTCTTTCTCTTCCTCCTCCCTTTTTTTCCTTCCAATTTTTTAGGCTCGCCCTTTCCGATTTTTTGACGGCCACTGGTTACGCCACCTGATGCGAGCATTGTCCTGTCAACCCCACCCTTTATTTAACACAATACGATGCCTGACAATACATGTATAATAAAAAGGATGCCGTCAGACGGGTTGTCGATTTTGCTGGACTCCAGTGCATGGCTCCCTTAACATCGTATTTCATTTCCTTTGTCCATACAGTTCCCAGGATAATCAAGGAATATTTATCTTAAAAAAAGAAATGCACGAAATGCACTTTGTATTCATTTTCACCTCACTTTTTGCGTCTTTCATTTGCAAGCCTCATGTGCGTGTTTAATGAAAAGAAAATGGACAAGCATGCTTTATAATATACATTATAGCACGAATTAGTTTGTGGGTACTGCTTTTGTACTACAAGTTTGACTAAAATAATGGTGTTTAAATAATGAATGCCTTTCATCAACAATCAATTAATTATTTAAACCTATACCGTTAATATTGCACCTACAACGTAAATACTTTGTTTTTTGTGTGTTACTTAGAGGGTTTACTAACTTTCGTAGGCCACCCGCATACACATACATGTTAACTGTTTAAAAGGTAATCACCGGAATTTTTTTCCCGTTGTTGTGTTGATGTACAACCATCATGACTCTTAAAGCAACTCGAACCGACAATTCTAACTCGAACTCAAAATGCAACTCGAACTCTTAAACAACTCGAACTCGAACTCTCCAAGTCACTCGAACTCTAACTCGATCTCTAAAAGCAAACTCGATCTCTAACCGAACTCTAAAAGCAACTCGAAACTCAGAACTCTAAAAGCAACTCGGAACTCTAAAAGCAACTCGAACTCTCCACTCGAACTCTAAAAAAGCAACTCGAACTAACTCTAACTCTAAAAAGCAATCGAACTCTTAAAGCACCCTCGAACTCGAACTCGAACTCGACAACTCTAACTCGAACTCATAAAAAAATATTACTCCTTATTTTGTCATTCAATTTCTTTCAATTTTTTCAAGCAATTGGAAGGATATTTAGATTTACTTAATATTAAAACAACAACAAATCGATGATTCATTGATTTTATTCAAGGTCAAGTCATCTGCAATCATTGCAACAAATTTTTTTTGATTCCCGTAGTATTTTGATCTGGAAGTCCAACCTTTCTTTTTACTTGTTTTCTTTTTATTTTAATTTTATTTATTAATTATTTTTGGTGTATTTTTTATTTTATTATTTGTTGTTTGTAGTTGTGAAGGATGGAATGCCATGTGCCGTTTGACATATATTGAAACATTTTTTAGCTGATTTTGCCCAAGCTCCCTTCCCCACTGACCGTACCTTGGCAGAAGATCGGCAATCCCTACCTTCATACAAACATTACCATTTATTGACCTTTGTTATAATCTCTATTTAATGCATCAAATATTAAACTTCCCTTAAACCAACAGCTTTCACAAGATGTACCAACGACCGTACGTTAGGGGATGTATAGTTTTGGTATTAATAGACTAGCAAAAAATTGACTATAAATAGATTAAAAGTTTTACAAAAATCGACTCTGTGGAATATGTAGGAATAAGGGGTCAAAGTTTGTACAAATTTTTAATTCTTCAAATTAATTAAAAGCTACCAATTTATTGCCTACTCCTAAGGCTTTAAACGTAAGTTGGACCAGTCTCTGTAGTTTTATTGACAATAGGACATAACCTTCAAGGTCTCCTGGGTAAAATTTGTCCATTTGCTCCATAAACTAGCTGTTAAGTTTTTTCCTTTGTTCACACTAGATTAACAAGTGTATATATATTTTTGTTCTTGACAGTTCCAATAATAAGAATTAGAGTTTTTAACGCCCCAGTACATTGCAGATGTTATTATGGCCAACATACATATCATATATGATGCACGTAGTATAATTCTCGGCTTCTGTATCCCAACTAACAACAATTACATATTTTTTAAAGCAAACGGGTAAAATCTAAAAATTAAAAAACTAAAAAATCTTAAAAAAAAAACCCATAAAAATTTTGAATTACTACTTCCAGATTGGGAACTTTGTACCTTTTTTAATTCTTGAAAGGGGATGATACTGCTGGTATACTTTCGCCACATTTCCGACCCTTTCATAGTTTGACCCTGTGTAAACTTATCCCATAAATATTAGACTAATGACTTCCTTTGATTTTTTTAAATTTTTGATGTATTGAGAAACCTTTTTAAAGAACAACATAATTCTGGAGAATAGATAGTCTGTTGCAATTAGTTTTAAGTCATTATGTTTCCATAAGTTGACTGGCCTATTTTTCATAACCTGAAAATAATTGCAAGTGATATTTAATTGTGTAATTTACATACCAATTTATGTATAAAACCTCAATTACTATTACTGTGCGTCATACTAATAATTGAAGAGGCGTAGTTAAGGACATTAATATTGCCAGTAAAGTAGTTGTGTACTTTCACATGCAGCTTTCTCACCCATTGGAGGGGGGGGGGGGGGGGGGACCATGCGGATAATCACATTTTGATTAATATCATTACAACTCTGCCTTTTTACACCAAACTTAGAAACGCAAGAAAATGGTACAATCAGAAAATGCTGTTCTTTCCCTCATGATACTGTAAAAGATCTGGATTTTGAAGCGTATATCTATCAATAAGAAAGACACAAAGCTTTTAGAATGTTTGTTGTTTCAAGTCCCCATTTGCTGCAGGTATTCCAGATATATATCGATTTACATCAGTAGTCCAAAATCCATTTTATGCCACTTTTTCTGTAATATGTCTATTTTGTTACAGAAATGGGTTGTTGTTATTGAAAAATGTTCTAAAAATTGTTCGAACATTAGTCCCATTTTCTCAATTGACGCCTAACCTTTTCTAAGTTTGTAAAAAAAAAAAAAAAAAAAAAAAAAAAATGGCAAATATTGTTAAATTTGGACCAAAATGCATCTCTGGTATAGGTATGGGTTGCTTTTATGGAAAATTTGTAATATAAGGGTCCTACTTTCCAGATTCCGGAGGCACAAAAAATCCCACCTAAAACAACCTGAGACCCCTGCAGTTATTAGGCAACTTCAGGTGAAGTCCATTATCATACCATCAACAGAAATTATAACGACAAGTCTTCACAAACAGAAATAAAACTCGTGACATTCTGATATGATGAGAGAATGATTACGCCAAACTTCGATCAAATGCGGTGTTTAATTAAGGTAGGATCATCGGATAAAATGGTCTTACAGAAAAATTATATCAAATCAAAACCCCCATATCAATTTACTCCAAACTTGACTATAGTGATGAATGAATTTGCCTCCACATATTTTTGCAGTTTCAAGACTGCACGATTTGTATTAGTGTTTTTATTTATTTTTTAAAATTCCCTAATTTTTACATTAAATAATTTGTCCCAGCCTAAATGGAAGGTGCTTTTAACATGAAACTCCAGGGATGTGTGTATATACAAAATACCTAAAATCTCACGTTGGCTTTTTTGAATCAAGTGTTTAATTATTTAGAAAAATTATTTTAGGGACATTCAATAATTTAGGGAAAGTTAAAAACACCTGTTATTTCAAATAGAAACACTCAATCTGCAAAATCTAAAATGAGATTTTTCTAATTTTGATTTCCTTTTATATGACACCTTATTCATCACCAAGGGAGTTGTAGTTTCAAATATGCAAAAAACCCGGGTTCTCCCTAACCAGCTGTTTATGTAAGACCATGGAAGGGATGATTAATGCTCGTCTTGTTTGGTTCTTGGAAAGTAATGGACTGATATCTAAGTGTCAAAGTGGTTTCCAGCAGGGTCGTAGTACCATTGACCAACTTGTTCGTCTTGAATTTTTTATTCGTGATGGTTTTGTTAGAGGACATCATGTTGTGTCGGTATTCTTTGATCTAGAGAAGGCATATGATACTACTTGGAAATATGGTACTTTGAAGGATTTGCATAATTTAGGACTAAGAGGTAAAATGCTTTTGTTTATTGAGAATTTTTGACAGATCGTGTTTTTAGGGTTCGTCTGGGAACAGTCGTATCAGAATTACATAATCAAGAGATGGGTGTTCCACAGGGTAGCATTCTCTCTGTTACTCTATTTCTTTTGAAAATTAATAGTATTGCCAAAGTGGTCAATACAGGAATGGAGAGGTCATTGTTTGTAGATGACGTCTCCATTTCCTATTCTCATCAAATATGGCCATTATAGAAAGACAAATGCAAAATTGCCTGAATAAGATTCAACAGTGGGCAGATGAAAATGGTTTCCGTTTCTCTAAAACTAAAACTGTTTGTATGCATTTTTGCAACAAAAGACGTCTTCACCTTGACCCAGAACTAAAATTGAATGGTTCCCCTCTTCCTGTCGTTTCACAGACTAAATTCTTAGGCTTAATATTTGACAGTAAATTGAACTTCAAAGCTCATATTGACTACTTGCGGAAGAGATGTCAAAAAGCTCTGAACCTTTCAAAAGTAGTTTCAAAGATGGACCGGGGTGCAGATCGCTTTATAGATCACTTGTGAGATCAAAATCGGATTATGGTTGCATTGTTTAGAGTTCTGCTCGTAAGTCATATTTGAAAAAGCTTGAACCTATTCAGAATCAAGGTCTTCGACTATGTTTGGGTGCTTTTCGTACCTCTCCTATGCAAAGCTTATATGTCGAAGCTAATGAACCTCCATTACATCTAATATGGGAAAAATTAGCTTATTATGCTCTGAAACTTAAAAGTAATGCTGATATCCCAACACATGAGAGCAAATTTTCGCCTAAATTTACCAACTTCTATACTAGTAAACCTAATGCTATTCCATCTTTTGGAATCCGTATAAAAGAGGGTTTACACAGGTGTTTCCAAATGTTTATAACATTGTATCATTGGATTTTCCCATTAGTCCTCCTTGGACAAATGTTGAACTTGATAATGACCTAACTTTATGTCAATATAAGAAGGGTCTATACTAGTGGTCTATACCAGTTGATAGTGGAATAGCCTCTACTTTTTTGTAGGTGGAGGTATGAATTGAGGGGATTAGTATATAAAAACTTTAGTCCGTGTATTTGTGGTATGATGTGCGCTATAGCCATGCATCACATAGGATAAAATACAAAGTATTGACTGGACGAACAACGTAACTTTATTTGTAGTTGGCCAGTTTCTTTCAATCCGATCTCTTTTGTATTGCGAGGAAGAAATCGAAGATTTTCTGGGTATTTCTGTCCCCTATTTTGAGTAATGGACGAAGTCCAAAACTCCGCCCATAACTCTACCATCAATCGGAATCTACTATAACTGATGATATTAGACATAAATATCATCAACATCGAGCTATTTATACAGATGGGTCTAGGGTTTTGGAAAGGGCTGCAGCTACTTTAAGTCGGCGTGATCAACGTCAGATTAGGTTACCTGATAAAGCTTCTATTTTCACTGCCGAATTGCAGGCACTTAAGTTGGCCTTAGAATTATCTGAAATTTCCAATGAGAGTCATTTCTTTATATTTACTGATTCACTATCTAGTCTTATGGCTTTGAAAGGCAGAGAATGTCGTCATCCCTATATTGCTGAGCTGTCGGAATCATTCTTCAATTTGTCTCAATTGAATAAAACCGTTGTTTTAGCTTGGATTCCGAGTCACATTGGTATTCAAGGCAATGAAAAGGTTGACGTATTGGCGAAAGAAGCCCTTAATATGAATATAACAAACATTGAGGTCCCCTTTACAGATTTTAAGGCTTCAGTTAATAGCTATATCAGAAATAGGTGGCAAATGCTGTGGGAATCATTTCGAATAATAAAATGCATGCTTTTCAACCAACTGTTGGAGCTGCTGGCAGTTCAGTTTTGATTGGACGAAGGGAAGAGATTATATTAGCGCGATGTAAAATTGGTCATACTTATATGACCCATAGTTCTTTGCTTAGAGGTGAGCCAGTCCCTTGGTGTATTACTTGTGATTGTGCGCTTTCTGTGAAACATGTATTACTTGAGTGCGTTGATTATGCGCTTATTCGTAGAAAATATTATAGCGTCCCAGATTTGAAAACATTATTTCAAGATATTAGGCCTCTTCAGGTGATAAATTTCCTGAAGAAAGCTAATGTTTAAATATTGTGTTAACTTTTAAAAAATGTTGTGAATAGAATTTACTGGGGTGTATGTTTCATAAAGGTTTTGAATTTGTTAAAGGATCGATGTTTTTTATCTTAATGACACGATATGAAACAATTGTGTTGAGTTGTCGTTAAATTTTAATACTCACTCACCGAGAAAACCCTTACACGAAAACCGGCATTTTCACCCATTTTCGAGTGGCTTACTCGAAAATGGATAAAATAACCGATTTTCGAGTGAAGCAAAATAATGATATTTCGTCACTTTTTGATCGCTTTTAAGTTATAGCATGGTTTCCTAGACCGTCTGAGGAGTGCTTTGCAGTTTGTTAACTGAGGATGCAGGAACTGTTCGCAAGACTTGGCTGGAACTCTTAATAGATGAGATTTTCTTAACTCGAAAATTTGCATTTTGCCGGTTGTCGAGTAAGCAACTCGAAAATGAGGAAAATTGCCGATTTTCGAGTGAAGAAAAATTGAGATGTTTCTTGATTTTTGTATTGATTCTGAGTTATACTATCGTAAGCGAATCGCCTAAACTACTTTTTTGTTTGTAATCCCTGCTAGCCTGCTCTCAATACTAGGATATTCCAGTTAAACATTATCACGTGCCCTTAAGCTATGTCAATGAAAAGAAACTGCATCTTAAAACGTGCTGCATCTTGATGAAATTCCTTTGTTTCTGACTAATAAAACAAAAGAATGAGATGGAAGACTTCGATAGAATTCAATAAGAACGAGAAAACCTTACTCGAAAACCGGCATTTTCACCCATTTTCGAGTGGCTTACTCGAAAATGGATAAAATAACCGATTTTCGAGTTGCTTACTCGAAAAGGGGCAAAATAACCGATTTTCGAGTGAAGCAAAATAATGATATTTCGTCACTTTTTGATCGCTTTTAAGTTAAAGCATGGTTTCTTAGACCGTCTGAGGAGTGCTTTGCAGTTTGTTAACTGAGGATGCAGGAACTGTTCGCAAGACTTGGCTGGAACTCTTAATAGATGAGATTTTCTTAACTCGAAAATTGGCATTTTGTCCGGTTTTCGAGTAAGCAACTCGAAATGAGGAAAATTGCCGATTTCGAGTGAAAGAACATTTAGAATTCTTGAATTTGTATGATTCTGCGGTATACTTCGTAAGCGAGGTCCGCCTAACATACTATTTATGTGTAATCCCGCTGTATGCTATCAAGACTGGGATATTCCGTCAAAAATTATCAGTGCCCTTAAGTCATGTGTAATGAAAAGCAACAGGAATATTAAAATGTTGCTGCATTTATCATCTACCCTGTTTTTTGACTAAACTAAAACGAAAGAATGAGATGGAAGATTCCAGAGAATCCAATAAGAA
Source organism: Ophioderma brevispina (assembly GCA_023653785.1). Taxonomy (NCBI): domain Eukaryota; kingdom Metazoa; phylum Echinodermata; class Ophiuroidea; order Amphilepidida; family Ophiodermatidae; genus Ophioderma; species Ophioderma brevispina. The sequence goes on from JAMKCH010034084.1 coordinate 13,369, forward strand.
CGAGAAAACCCTACTCGAAACCGGCATTTTACACTCATTTTCGAGTGGCTTACTCGAAAAGGAAAAATACCGATTTCGAGGTGCTTTACTCGAAAAATGGGCAAAATAACGACTTTTCGAGTGAAGCAAATAACTGATTTTTAGCTTTTTTTGATCGTTTTTAAGTTATAGCATGATTTCTTAGAGTCCGAGGAGGATTTGCAGTTTGTTAACTGAGGTTGCAGGAACTGTTCGCAAGAATGGGCTGGAACTCACACAATAGTTGAGATTTCGTAACTCGAAAATTGGCATTTTGTCCGGTTTTTCGAGTAAGCAACTCGAAAAATGAGGAAAATGCGATTGCGAGTGAAGAAAATGAGATAATTTCTGAATTTTGTAGTGATTCTGCGTTCTACTTCGTCGTAAGCGAGTCGCCTAAACTGTTTTGTTGTAATCCTGCTAGCCTGCTATCGATACTATGTAGGAGATTCCAGTTACACATTATACTGCCCTTAAGCCATGTCGATTGAAAAGCAACACATTTAAAGTGACAGGAGGAGATTTTTTGGATACGACATTGTCTCTCAAAATTCACTCGATCGGTTGTAGACCACCTACGGGCATGTCGAGAAGGTGTTGGACAACAGGTGCAAAAGGGAAAGGAAAACCGCAAAAACATTGTTTTGAACTTTACTGCTCATCGTAATCGTGTCCCATAGAAAACCATGCTTTGACTTCTGGCGTGCACGACCAGAAACTACTAATCATTGTATACTTAACGAAGGCGTATTCGGCTTATTCACTTCAGGAATGATCTAATACACTGGTAAAAGCATTCCAAATATGTAAAAAAAAAAACCGGGGTCGAAGAAAAAAGTGGGGGCGCTTATTTTCCTGGAAATCTCCTCTGTCTCTTTAAAAATGTGCTGCCTCTCATCAAATACCTTTGTTCGGCCAAAAAACGAAAGAATGAGATAAAAGACCTAAATAAGAACGAGAAAAACTACTCGAAAACCGGCTTTTCACCCATTTTCGAGCGGGCGACTCGAAAATGGACAAAATAACCGAGTTTCGAGTTGCGAGACCTCGCAAAGGGCAAAATAACGATTTTCCGAATGCAGCAAATTATGATATTTCGTCACTTTTTGATCGCTTTTAAATTATAGCACGGTTTCTTAGACCGTTGAGGAGTGCTTGCAGTTTAACTGATGGAATGAAGGAATTTTTGCAGAATGGATGGAAACTCACAATAGATGAGATTTTCTTAAACTCGAAAATTGGCCATTTTGTCCTGGTTTTCGAGAAGCAACTCGAAAATGAGGAAAATTGCCGATTTTCGAGTAAAGAAAACATTGTAGATATTCTTAATGGTATTGAGTCTGAGTTATACTATCGCAAGCGAGTTGCCGAAATACTTTTTTGTTTGTAATCCATGCTAGCCTGCTTTCAATATATGAATTCCAGTTAAACCATTACAAGTGCCCGTAAGCCAGGTCAATGAAAAGCAACGCATCTTAAAATGCTGCAGGCATCTTCATGGAAATTCCTGTGTTTGGACCAAAAACGAAACTGCGCTCAAATAAGGATTTTCCATTAAACATAATAACGTGTCCTTGGGCCATGTCAATGAAAGGTAAGAGGCATTTAAATCTGCTGTGCTCTGTTACGGCCAAAAATGATAGAATAAGATGAAAAATTTAGTAGAATTCAAAAAGAACGAGAAAACCTTACTTGAAAATATCATTTTGACCCATTCGAGTGGAATTGTCGAGTGAAAACAATTATGTTATCCTCACTATTGCATCGCTTTTGATTTATATTGTGTTTTTTTGAGATAAACTGAATGCCTTAAATCTCCCTCTGCGTCCTAAAGAAAATATAAGGGCATAAACGATGCAGACGTGGCCACAAATACCTGTGTTTTGGTTAGTATGCAAGGCCTAGCTTTAAATTGCACCCAATAATCCACTCAATACTCGAAACTCGATAATTTTCACTCGAAACTCTATACTCGAAGTTTGTCACTCGATACTAGAACTCGAAATTTTCACTCGAAACTCGAAGTTGTCACTCGAACTCGTACTCGAAACTCGAACTTTCAATCGAAAACTCGAAGTTGTCACTCGAAAAATCGATACCGAAAGTCGAACTTTTTCATCGCTACTCGATAATTTGTCAATCAAACTCCGAATTTTTCACTAGAAACTCGAAATTTGGCAATCGAACATCGGATACTCGGAACTCGAACTTTTTCACTCGAAAACTCGCCTGAACTTGTATCCGAACTCGATACTCGAAACTCGAACTTTGTCACTCGACACTCGAACTTTTTCACTCGATACTCGAAATTTGTCACTCGAACTCGAATTGTCACTCGAAACGCGATACTCGACATCGAACTTGTTCAATCGATACTCGAAATTGCACTCGAAACTCGATACTCGAAACTCGAAATTGTAACTCGAAACTCGATACTCAAAAATGCGATACTCGCAGTTTTTTCACGCGATCTCGAAACTCGTAATCAGATACTCGAAATTGTTCACTCGCTACTCGAAAGACTAGTACACAATAAGCAGTAACATGACACCAGAGTTGCACGGTGAAACGAGATCGTTGGTAAAGCTATGTTAATAAGGGAGAACTTGGTTGGGCCATGAAGGTTGTCTTAAGCGGTGGTGGCGATCGAGCTGGGGGAGTCAAAATCATGGGAATAAAAGATAT
>JAMKCH010034085.1:0-23139 GCA_023653785.1 Ophioderma brevispina
AAAAAAATCGGACCTCAATTATTCATAGAACTTTTCAATTAGGGTGAAAAAAAACCACAAGTCTGGCATGATGCTTGTGACAAACTGATCAACGAATCTATTTCGTTGGACCCTCACATGAGGATCATTGGTATACATAGGCTCAAATTGGCTCTTTTTTATGCCAATACAAATAATTAAGGATACCATTTCCATATTATACGTGCCTTGGTAGTAGAAAACAGGCATGTCCTCCCGGGTTCAATCTGGTTTGGCAATTTTAGTGTGGCTGTGAAATAGGAAAATTCAAGAATATTGAAATTCTGATGATAATTAATTGCCGTTTTAATACTAAGATTCTCCATTAATTTTGCAACTTTTGCTGGGTTTGGCCCCAGTGCATAACCGGTGGGGGCAACAAAGGGGGCAGAGTTCGTTCGTTCGTGCGTGGACAAGTCCACAAAATTCACAGTGGAAGATCCTTTTTAACCAGCTGAGGTTTCATCATCCCGGTTGATCAGGCCTGGACTTCCTCTTGGGGACTTGTAGGCCTCACAGTCATCTATGATGTGGGCTAATGGTTTGTGGCTCTCCACAGTCGCCGAGTAGTTTGGTGAAAGTTCAACTCCGATCTTGTGAAGGAAGTTCTTTGTACGACCAAAACGCCCAGTTATGAGTCTGTGAGGTACCCATGCTTTCCTATCACGGTCACAGCTGGGCTTGCTAGATGGGCTGTCCACAAACTGCTTTAGGTTTAAAAGTAGAGGATGACCATTGACTCATACCATCTTCATTGATCAGGATGGTCGTAGGGAACCGTGATTGCATTGTCATGGATTGGTAGCAAAGTGAGTCGTGGAATTCTCTTGATCTCAAAGGGTGTTGGTGGGGGGATTAGGCTACCAGGCATCACATTTCTTGGGCGAGCTTGAAGTCTGAAGTTCCTCCAAGGTTTGGCTGGACAGCCAAGCCAGCAGAATTGGAAAGATATTTACAGGCGTCGCCAAAGGCAACCACTAACGAGTCTCATTGCATCAGACAGAACGACAATCAATCTACTTGTGTGAATGGACACTGTGACTCCATGACTGGTTGGCAGCGTATTCAGCAGTGGAGTATGCCAGGCAACAGTTGATGTATGTAAGTGTCAAAGATGCACCCCATCCAGTTCTGCGAGCCTTCTGAGGAGGTGACACAGGACTGCGTCTTGGCAGCGACTTCCTTGGTGTGTTGATTGATAGTAAGGCTGCGGTCCATTGTGACGCCAATTGCCCCCTCTGAAAAATCTGGAGGGAATCGGGAAATAATACACGGATATTCATGGTTAAATCAGCCCCTTTAAGGATTCTTTGCCCTGCGCGGGAAGGAAATTTTTGCTTGTGATCGGGACATTTGTTGCACTACCGGGAAATTACCCACTCGGAACCACCGGGCTGGTACGTGCTGGTTGGCCCGCCCACAGCCACCGTCCGCGTAGCTAGAACCCTGACGTCTTCTTCATTTGGGGAGGATAGCATAATTAAATTGCGCGTTTCTGTGTGGTTGGGGAAACCCAATTTGAAAAATATGTACTTTAGTGTCCTTTTGGAATTTATAGGTACAAGAATTTTAACATGTTGTCTTGCCATAAAATACCAGATACACAAACGGAGATAAATGATACTTTTATGTCAGATTATTAATGATAAGTACACTACTCTGTCAAGGAACTGTGGCTTCTGCTGCCCTAAACCTAACACTGCATTTTGTTTTTTTACAGGTATTAACATTCTTCTGTGTAACAACATATAAAATATCATAATTTAATTTGGAATAAGTATACATGATTTGCAGGTTTGTTAACTTGAGTTACCAACAAAATGCAATCATGCAGTGCCCGGCATTTCAAATAAACTTAATTTGCACAAACCTATGCTTAGCCAATTGTGTCCAAAAGATTGAATGGCTGATGATTTTTGCGTTGCCTGTATCTGAAAGAAAACAATAGTGAATGTAAAATAATCGTGACTGTAAAATGGTAGGAAAATTGGTATCACTGGTCGGAAAACAGGCCTGAAAAAACACGCTTTGCAGTTCAGTACCACTAGAAGTATTTCTGGTAGTTTGCTTTTAATTTATGGGCACCAGTTCCAATTTTGACACATTTTTCACAAAAGTTCCCCAGGCATCTTGATTGGGTTTGCCCATTATTGAGTTCAGTTTGGATGCTTAAGAGGATTTAATTTTGAGGTGGTTATTAGAAAAATTCGGGTTTAGAACCTTGAAAGATGGGAGGTATGAAAAAGTGAGGGGAGATCTTCATACACGTAAACCATTTTTTGTCTGCTCAGAGCAAGACTAAAGAAATCATACTTTTATTTGTGTAGTATGTATATGCATGCTTAGTATGTCCGGTCAATTTGGTTAAAAGTTTTATAATTTGTGCTATCCTTCCTAAATGATGGGCCATGTGCAGCCAAACGTGGTCAGAAAGAACCAACTGGCCCCAAGGTAATGCACTGTAATCCGATTGGGGTGGCGGTTAGTGGGGCGATAAAGGAATCTGTGAAAAATCAATTTGGTTTTCCTGCCACAAATCAATGCTAGCTAACCATCACAAACTTGGTCCACATAAGCACTGACCCAAGGCTAACATATCCATCTTCAAGGCCCCCTCAACTAATGGATGATGGTTTTCCCCCAGAGGGTGTTTTTGAACCAATCCCATGATCCACTGCAATGTGCCTATCTGTGCTGTACTACACACATGTCAGTTTAATGGATAAAAAAGTGTTCCAAAATTTAAGAACCACAATACATAATCATCAGAATGCTAAAAAAATTCCCCCCAGTACAATGCCTTTTTGGCTAAAATGGGCATAAAAGTCAGGGTTTTTTATGTATTTGAGTATAGGATTTTTTGTGGGATCACATGTGGGGATCCTATTGAGTTGAAATTTCCCCCAACTGGTGCATTGTGGGATTGATTCCTTACCCTTTTAGTTTTCCTTCACCCCAACTCCATTTGCCAGCCATGACTTTCATATGTTACAGACTATTAATAACGCAAGTATCGCCTTGTGTTTGAACTTGTACCACTGAACGGTGTGCTAATTGCCGGCATGTGTAAGTGGATTCCTGGGAGGTGTTGTTTTTGACACACAATTTGTTTAGGTCTAATAGACCCGTCGGTCTTTTTTCCTTGAGTGTTTCAAACTTGTCGGAATGACTTTCGTGACCTGAATGGAAAATACTGACCTAAAATAAATATATAGCATTTTGCATATACAACTGCTAAAGGTATTTGGGGTAAATTTGTACAACTCCTCAAATGCAAAACGAGTGAATTTCACTTTAAAGCGTGTTTACAGTTGCCACGCCCCAAAAGACATGCTTTCATATAAGACAAGACACACTTAGGGCAATTTTTGGTTGTTCTGTTTTAGTTAGTCCATAAAACCTCACTGCAAGTGTGTGTTTGTACAGTTCAGCAACTGTCAAAAATTCAAATGGAGAGACAGTTATTCCTGCAAATAGTTTAGCACTTTTTGAAAGACCATGATCGAGTTCTTTCCCGTTACAGATTATATTGACCATCTCAAGCCCAATAAGATTATTTAACAACACTACATGTAGTGGAAAAAAATGAAAAAAAAATACATGTGCAAGAACCCCCTCATGCTTTAAATTATTATTTGCGTCCAGCAGCATAAAGGCACTATATGTGACTTGCTAATCAGAAAATCAAAAAAATCATCAAAATCAAGAAAAAAAATTTTTTTTTGCATGTCTGTAACAAGTATAGGTATCCTAACATACCCAAACAAATGATAGGACCAAAATGCAACCTAATATGGCAATCGATATTTTTAGTCTTTTAGTGGTGTCGCATACAGACATTTGAGTGTAAGCAGTTAATTGATGAATTCGTATTTTTGAACCCTTCCGTTTTCTTCTTTCTTGTCATTCTTTATTTAGAAAAAGTAACTTATGAGAATTCTACAAAGCTATTCTTTACTTTTAAGTTAGTCCTTCAAAGGTCAAATATTTGACTCTTTCCAAAAATCACTGATAGTGTCTTTAAGTGCAGGTTTCTTGTAAAATTGTCCACATTTATCTTGATGTCCTCGTGTTTCCTCCCCTGCTTGCCTTGATCCAATCAATGAATTTAATAAGTCCAATTTGGAAGAAATTTAATTTGAGTCCTCAAAAGCAGATTAAAGCCCCTAGGGTCAATGGGGTCCTACAGGTATGTTAAATGACTGGGGGCAAGCGTCGACTGGCAACAAATTTGAAGGGGTGTGTATGTTAAATAGTGGGTGTGTCTTTAGTGATAGAATCACTCCCCCCTTTTCAGACCCCCCTTTTCAATGGGTGATCACCGAATTAAATAACAAAGACTGTATGTCACTGTAGGCCTATATAAAGTTACCATCATGTTTGATCAACGGGAATAGTAGATTGATGCAATAAAATACTACAGGGATGTAAAACTTCTGGAAATTTTCTGGAATTTAAAAAAAAATCTGGAAATGTAATTTTTTTTTGTACAATTTGTGGACTTTGGTGAGCATTCAGCATAAAAAAAGCATCTCCACATTTTTGGGAAGGGATATACCTTACACATTAACGCTTCTGTAGGGGCCTTTTTGTGTAACGATTCCCACTATAAAGTGTTCTCAGTGTCGCTGTGAAAGTCCCAGTGGACGCTAGTGGCAAGGGCCGAATCAATTTTCAGGAAATTAATGGTATGCACACTTTACTCCCTGCTTCTATAACATTTAAGCTTTAAGTACAAAAATCCCTTCAATAAATACACACAACTTTTATGTATTTTAAAACGGAGGAGGGAAAGATGGTATATTATATATATATATTTTGGGTCGTTAAATCATAATCGGCTGATGTTTTAGCAATAAGAATATCAATTCATCCCATGGGTCATCCCTCTAGCAGTCTATCCGTCATGTTCCTTGTCAAAATGTAAATGTCTGTAATCGGCCAGGAAAACACAACAATGACCATTCCTTATAGCTCAGTATGGAATTCCAGCTTAAAATAGTTTGTGAACACAAACAAATTGCAAAATCAATAAAAAAAATACATGGTCAAAATGGTTTTAATACTGTAATACCATTACAAAGTAGGACATTTGGCCAGATGAGTATCCTCAAGTTTCCTCAAATTTGCAGCTTTTGCTGAATTGGTCTTGATCACCCATGCCATGTCATGTCCAATAACCTTAGTATGAAACTAATAGGGATAAGGCATGAACAGTGTGATTTGTACCAAAAGCAACAATTTTTGTAAGAAAACGTACTACCATTTGTTCTAGTGGTGTGGTGTATTGGCAATACGAATGTTGAATCAAGATCATTGATTAGTATTGATTTCAAGTAAGATTGGGGATTAAATATTGGTCCTTGGTATATTTAGTAAGGTCAACCATGTGTAAATTGTGTGCGTCCAATGAATATGCATAAGTGCATGGTTTAAATTGCTGTAAAACATAAAAAAACAATTTTTTTGGTCCCAAGTTCAATTATGGAGTAATAGTGTTGTATGTATGAAATGGTTATGTACGCAGCAAACAAAGATATGCCCTAACAACCACAATCTCTTCAACATGTCAGATAAGTCCCTAAATTCATAATTTAGAAGCAATGTTATAAATACTATAAGCTTACACCATGACACATTTATGCAATATTAGTTGTGAATTATAATTGGTACCAACATAACCTTATAACCTGTAGGCATGATATGGGCTAGCATTAGAGACTTGGTGCCCAGGCATGAAAGTCTGACCAAAACAAATTCAAAATTTGAAGGAAAATGACACCCAAAATATACAACTGGCACAAAAAGTATATTGGCATGTTTTCGATCAGTGTTGTGCCAAGTCAGACCATTTTGAAAGTTTCGAAATATACATTTTGTTGCTTACATCTGTCTTTCATTTAACACCCTGCTAAAAAAACGGCAAAAATGACTGAAGTAGAAGTGCCCGAAAGGGACACAAACCCCACAAACCAAAAGTTGCAGTTTTTGGATTTTGCAAGGTCACTGTGTGATTACCATGCATTATAATTGTGTTGATTTTACCAAGAGTTTTTCCGAATTGATGGGCGAGAAAGCCTCTTTGCAATATTATTGTGGTCCGCGTTTCGAGTCCCAGTACACTGCAATGCCCTTAAAAATCCAAAAAAACTGCACGTCTGGTTTTGGGGGTTTCGCCCGTCTTTCGGCGGTTCGTATCTCGCCATTCTCTGCACACATTTTTTACAAGTGAGTTTTTAAATGAAAGAGCAGGACCAAGGCACACAAAAATGTATATTTCGAAAACTTTCAGAATAGTCTGTCTTTGGCACAGTTATGCATCAAAACATGCCCAGATACTTTTTGTGCAGGTTGTACTTATGCACTGGATTTGAAAGTTCTGATCACAAATTAAGGTAGAGTTGCCAAGATTTCAGGATAATTTGTAATTGCTTTCAAAAACAATGAAATAGAATTGATTTGAAAGATTTTGGGGAAGGAAGGAAAACTAAAAAGCACCTCTTTCTTAAACTGGTTTTGATTTTTGCAATTAGGATATGCAAAAGGCGATGAAAATATACCTCTCTTGGCTGCAAATATCCCTGTACACTACCTTTCCAAAAAGCCACCCCTTTGCGCAGAATCTGCCATAAGATCACTTCTTAATAGATAGGCTGGGATGAGCTCTATGGAAGAATTACATGCCAGGAAGCAAACTACATTTCAAAAAGGCAAAGATGGATATCCACCATTTATTCATTTCAACTTTTCAAACGTAACAAGTTTGTGAAGGGAACGTCCAAGATTCAACAGTTTGGACATTGAAATAAAGCAACGGGTTAATTTTTTATAAAGTAGGTCTATGGTGAGAACTTAATGAAGACGTCGGCTTATTACAACCTCGATCACCATTGTTGGACCAACGGTATGCAGTGCCATGGACCCCCTTTTAAGAGTGGTACCAGAATAAAAATTAAAATTTGTTGGAGTTTTGAAGGCATGGAGAGCGGTAGGGGGGAATGAAGAAAGTACATTTAGGTTAGGGAAAGCAAATCTTAGAATAAACATATGTCAAACTGAAGAAGTGAAAAGTATTGTCAATCAGTTGTGGGTGCATTTTTGGTAGTAGGAATTGTATTTATTATCTTTACTTTCAATAGATAACTATGTTTTATCATAATCTCCGAGATTATATCTCCAGGGGGTTTTCTTTTGTAAAATTTAAACTAAATCTAAATTTATACCTCTAGGTAGAGTATTAAAGGCGTCTCTGGCTTCAAGTTTCTTAATAGGTATGACCGTTTTTTATATTCCAACATTTGTTTTATCCTTGTTGTCATTTTTGTTTCAAAAAATGTAAACTTTTATAGACCCTAAGTGTATTGAGTAGGAGATATGAAACTTGTAAAACATCACCACTCCATTATGACATGCAACTCTTTCCCCTCTTAAAACACCAAATTTTTAAATCGAAAATTTTGAACCATCCAGCAAATGGACAGAGAATGGGTTCTCTCAACGTTTCTATCCTCATCTCTAGCTTCCTCTCCCTGTTTCTCCTCTTTTCCTCCCCATTAATCCCTACAAAACAATTCATTTCCTACCTCTAGATCACTTCCTCCAGCTGACCCATCTTCTGCGAGAGGGATGTTTTCTACACAAGTTCTGATCATGTGTTTGTAAACGGTTTGCAACTTATGCACTATGGTGCCCTTGTTTGACTGAGACCGCGGTCACACAAGCAATAATTTTTGGGTTGTCTGTGTCGTAATATCTTATGGTGGTACTCTGTATAAGATACGATTGGTCACCGGTCACACGGTGAGATTATTGTTATCGTGTCGTAACATTTCTGGACACTCGGATGAGGTCAACAACACGGGAATCCTTGCGTAACATGGTAGTAACTAACGAAATGCGGTCACACTGCGATTTGCCCATTAAATTAACTTACCAATGGTAAAAGCGCCCAATGATGGAAATGATCATCGTTAAGTTATTACAACAGTACTATGGTACAACGACGACATGCCGTCTAAGTTTGCGGTCACCGCATCTTTATTGTAGTACTACTTTAGTACTATTTTAGTAAACTACGAAAAAAAGCCTTGTGTGACCCCGGGCTAGCTCTTCTGTTTACTGTTTCTTAATGTCAACAGTCGCCTAGATACTCTTATCAGGGGAAGCCCAACGCTCATAGCACAACTTAATATGACAAATGTTTATTTATTTAAATAGTTTAACGGAGCGTTCCTGAATGGACAGAAGATCAGTCCACTCCTGTATACAGCGGATGTGTTGGGAGTCAATGGTCATAAGAGGAGTCGCTCTGATCAATTTTTATCGTAGCTCTGTCAAATTCAATTGTCATGCAAGGGTTTATTTCATAATGAAAATGTGTTATGTTAAAGAGACAAAATGACATTTAAAAAATGCCCCCATATCTCTTTTGCAAACGGGTATTTTACATTAATGCCTTACCAATGTTATTAAATCACACCTGAAGTTGAATAAGCTGAAAATACCGTCTTAGAAGAGTAATATGTAAGCAAGCGTTGTAGCTGCTGTTTAGGACTTTTCGTCCAGTAAATTCATGTGTTCATGGTTGGTGCTCTCAGCTACAACCAAACAAGTGGCAAATTTAGAGAAATTTGTTATCCTCAGAAAATGTCTTCATTTTTTTGGCCCGGCTTTGTGCGTATATTATATCCGTTTGGCAATTCAAACTTGTCTTCTAAACTTGTATGTTGATGTAAAGGTTTGACTAGGTGAGGCCACATGATATTTTGTTGCAAACTGATAAGAACAGAAGTGGGTGGACATGAACCCCATCCATGCGATATATTATTTGTAAATGTACGTTCGTTAGTACTTACCATTACTCAACCAATGTAACTGTAGGCGGACGTATTTGGGTGTTGAAAATGACCATGTGCACGCAACTCATAATCCCACCATAACCATGCTTGAAGCCCAGAAACGTTGAACTGGCATAACAACTCATTTAAGCTTCAGAAGTGTTCCTGAAGTGTGTTTACTTCAGCATAGTATTGTGACTTTGGTCGCACCTGATGTTAATTCATGTCAAAGGTAATGTTGATATATACAAACAGACTAATGGCATCTTACTCTTTCTTTCCCAAGCTTTGGAATTCAAATTCATTTACTCTCAACGGCTTATAGTCCGGTATAATGTTTTATAGAAAAAGATTGATGTATGGACCTCTCTTTCATTGCTGTAAATGCAAAACCCCTTGGATGACCTACGTTTACTCTTTATTGTCATGTTTTGGGGTTTTGAAGATTGATTGAATAGCTTTTTCAAAGTTAATCAAAAGCAACCAGTGACAAGAAATAACTAAAATATGATTCCTGGATTAAATTGTAAATTATATGAAAGCTACTGACGACCATTCTCCGTACATGCTATGATGTTGAAATAGCTTGAAATAGTGGGCAGTAGAATTAAAGTTTCAAACGTCTAGAAAACTTCACAACTTCATCTTTTTATAATGACTTTGGGGTCAGCATAATACTTTCAAATGAATTCATCACTACACAACATAGTCAAACACTACACTTACACATACCTCTGTTTTTTGTTGCGTGATCTTAGAACTTCTTCTTAGTCTCTAAAGAAGACTCGAGTTTTGGTTTAGGGCCTAAATCTTAATGCTACAATTTTGTCTCTTCAAAACTTGCTCATTTTTTCTTCAAAAAAATATTAAATATTTAATCTTGGAGGTGCAAATTCTCAAGAAATGAGGCGAATTACCTGTACACTTTTTGAAATGCGTGGTACAGTTATTTTCACACAAAACCTACATCTGTTTACAAAAACATTATTGATTTTTGACTGAGGCGGATGAGGAAAAAATAAGGGAATTGAGTGTAAAAAACTTGGGGATCAGAAAATTCATTTTTAACAAACACATGGTGCCTATGGATCTTGTGCCGAAGAGATTTGTTGTGTTGCATCTAGGGATCATTCAACAAATGAATAAATCACATTACTAGCAACCCCACAGAGGCTCTGAAAAAACTTGCTTGATGAGCCATTTGACCCCGTTCTAATTTATAGACACTTTGATTTCATTTTCTAATACAGAAAATTGCCAAGACGTATTATATTTCCTAGTAATGTTATTAATCCTCAGGAAGTCATTCTTAAAGCCAGTTTGTATGGGTGCAGGATGGACAAAATATGACGGAAGTCTTAGTCCAATTATGGCAACCTGGCTATGTTCAGTCCACAAGACTTTGTAAGTACATTGCAAATATAGAATCAGCTTAGTGTTCTTTCAGTGGTTCATGCAGAACATAGCGATTTTAATTATAGTCACAGCATATTTTTTGGCTTAACGAAGTAAGTTCTATAAACAGAGTGCTGGGTGATAGATTAATATGTTCATCAAACTTTATTTCCAATTACGACACAGTATGAAAACAAAACAGTGATATGGAGGAGTCTGGCAAAAGGTCTATGGGCCCAAAACACTAACCCCCCTTGGAATACAAGTAACAGCAAGAAACAGGGAATAACTATCAATGGAAACGCACGGAAAGTGTTACACTTTGTAACACGTGTAACACATTTCTTGTTAGACTAGTCAATACTCTTGGTTCACTGTAGTAGTCTGGCGACTCTTTGCATGTATTGTTCGTAGGGTCTCTACCAAGAAAACAGGGAACCATTTTTTGGACATCAAGGTCAGTAACTGGCAAGTGTAAGTGTGTTGGCCTGGATGATATGTTTTGTTTTGGTATAGATAGCCAGGGTCACTCAGACCCTTGTCACACCAGTTCTTTCATATGCAATGCCCTAGTAATTTTACACTAGTAGGTACAGGTAGTGCAATAACATTGGATTTTGTCACTATGGGTATGTTAACTTCTTAATTTAGAAAGTTTTCTTTTATGACAATAAGATATGATTCTTTCTCCTTGAATGCCACTTCATCATTTTATGAAATATTGTTTGTTGCTACTATGGTGCTTTGTTGTGTGTGTTTACAGTGTTTGTGTGTGTGTGTGGTGAAAAATAAGGGAATGGTAAAAAAAGTGGTGGTAGCATAAAAAATTAAAATCGATGGTATGACAGCAACTAAAACAATTAAATGTTACAGGTGGGGAGGGGGTTCTCCCATTGGGAGGAAGTATTGGTCTCACATTGGGAGGAAAGTACTGGTTATGTACCGGCCCATAAGTCCCTCATTTTCAGGCTCTTTTCAGTTCCCGTGACCTCCCATGTTAGAACCATTTCATTTCCAGAGACATACTTTCATGTCCAAAGCCATATCTACCAAATTTTCTGTCAAACTTCCTCAAAAAAGTAGCTCACCCACAATCATCGAAAAAAATATTTGGAACACTTGATTGCAATTATATCGGAAAACCAGTGCCAATGTTCACAAATGAGATACGAATTTGGGTAAGTCATGGTTCTTTAGAAAGCAGAGGTCCTCCCTTTTACCAAATGCTTCCCCACTCCCATCAATCAATGTTTTGGGGCCCCCCTTTGGCTAAGCGTGTTGACAACAATGACTCGGATCAACATTGAATTGGTGGAGAGGGGCCGCCTTTTCCCTAAATCGGTCAAAGTGATCCACCATTTTTCGAGTGATTGTAGAAATGAGTGAATCGCAGCTTATTGTCTGAAATTTTTTAATATTTTTAATTTTTTTGACCCCCCTTTTTTGGGCTCAACTCAAATTGGCCCCCCCCGTACAGGTTTATTAAGAAAGCCAAAATTGCAGGAGATTCTTACGGACAAAATTTTATAAGTACTTCAGTTTTACAGGCTCAGTGTATAAAACTTTTTCATGAATCTGCAGGGGCGTCCCCCACCTTTTTTAATGGGGGGGGGGGTGTTTGGTCTCTTTTGGCCGACAAAACCATGGTCCGGGATTTCGGAATATCATTTTTTGGCTCGCTGCGCTCTCGGGTCGACCCAAATGTTTTCCCCGGTTCGAAATTTTGAAGGGGGGGGGGGGGTTGGGAGACGGGAGTTGGTCGACCGACGGCGGACGTTGCCTATTCAGTCAGTCAAAACCGAAATACAAATAGGAGAGGGCGCCCCACAACAGCCATCAAAATTTGTCCATTGCCGACAATAATTCCGACAATTACCGTTTTGCCGACTATTTTATTAAGGGGGTGTCACCCGCCACACCCCCCCTCTGGGGTCGGCCCTGTGATCTGTGGTTGACATGGAAAGTTTTCCCAAAAAATGGTTGATTGGTAGTAATTGGTGGCTGACAGGAAGGTGAATGCCTATAACAAATGCAATTTAGCTTCATAACAAGATCAGGGTTTAATAACTCTTGACCATTCTGACCTGTTGAGGATGTAAGTTTTGCTTCTGCAATTTCTGGAATTGAAAATTTGCATGCCTTGTTCGTAGGGTCTCTACCAGAAACATGGGAAACCATTTTTGGACATCAAGGTCAGTAACTGTCAAGTATAAGTGTGTTGGCCTGGATATGTTTGTTTGGTTATTAGCTAGGCCAGGGTCACTCAGGGACCCTTAACACCAAGTTCTTGCATATAGCAGGGCCCTAGTAATTTTAAACTAGTAGGTACAGGTAGTGCAATAACATATTGATTTTGTCACACATGAGTATGTTATCGTTAAAATTTAGAAAGTTTCTTTTTAGTGACAACCTAAAATATGATTCTTTTCTCCTTTGAATGCCACTTCATTCATTTTATGAACTATGTTTTGTTGCCTACTATGTGTGCATTTGGGTGTTGTGTGACCATGGGTGGTGGTGTGGTGAATTGGAAATTAAGGTTAATGGTAAAAAAATGTGGTAGATTAAAATAAAAATGTGGCGTATGACAGAAAAAACAATTAATTGTACAGGTGGGGAGGGGGTTCTCACATTGGGAGGAAGTATGGTTCTCACATTGGGAGGAAGTAGGGTGATGTACCGCCCATAAGTCCCTCATTTTCAGGCGCTTTTTCAGTTACAGTGACTTCCATTTAGAACCTTTCATTTCCAGCAGAGACCCTACTTTTCCATGTCCAAAGCCATATTCTACCAAAGTTTCTTCAAAACTCCTCAAAAAAGTAGCTTACAATCATCGCAAAAAATATTTGGAAACATTGATGCAAATATCGGAACCATTGCCAGGTAACAAATGAGCTCGAATTTGGGTAAGTATTGGTCTTTAGAAGCAGAGGGTCTGCCCTTTTACAAATTTTTCCCACTCCCCATCAATCAATGTTGGGGGCCTGGCGAAGCTGTTGACAACAAGGACTCGGATTAAACATTGAATTGGGGGAGAGGGGACCACCTTTTCCCTAAATTCGGTTCAAAGTGATCAAACATTGCTTTCGAGGAATTGTAGAAATAGAGGGAGCGAGCAGCTATTTTCCTGAAATTTTAGATTTTTTTTATTTTTTGGGAACCCCATTTTTTGGGCTTTTTTTTTTCAACTCAATAATTGGCCCCCCCCGTACAGTTTATAAGAAAGCCAAAATTGCAGGGAGATTCTGTATGACAAAATTTTATAAGTACTTCAGTTTGAAAGGCTCAGTGAATAATACTTTTTCAGAATCTGTGCAAAGGGGAGTCACCAAACCATTGTTAATGGAGGCACGGGGGGGGTTGGTGTTGGTCTCGGTGCCGACAAAAACATGGTCCGGTACTTCAGCGAATAATCAATTTTTTGTGCTCGCTGCGCTCGACGGGTAGACCCAAATTTTTTTCACTCGTTCGAAATTTGAAGGGGGGGGGGGGTTGGGAAGACGGGGGGGGGTTGGTCGACCGACGGCGCACGTTGCCTATTCCGTCATTCAAAACCGAAATAAAAATAGGAGATGGGCCGCCCCAAAACAGCACATCACAAATGTCCATTTGCCGACAATAAGTTCCGACAAAGTTAAGTTTTGACGAAGTATTTTATTAATGGGGTACGTCACACCCCCACACCCCCTCTGGGACGGCCCTGTGAATGTGGGTGACAGGTTTGTGGGAAAGTTTTCCCAAAAAATGGTTGGTTGGTAGTAATTGGTGGGCTGGCCATGAAGTGGGAATGCAGATACAATTGCAATTTAGCTTCATAAATAGATCAGGTTTAAAACTCTTGACCATTCGACCGTGAGGATTGTAGTTTGCTCTGCAATTTTGGAAATTGAAAATTGGGGAAGATGCAGAATGGAAGAAAGTTCATTTTTTTCTTCAAAGTTGTAATAAAGTGAGGAAAACACCGTTAATGTGTAATGTAAGTAAGTTTCTGGTACTAATCTACCTGCGACTGGCCATACACAAGACCTTCCTAATCCTCAATGTCATGCTAAATTTTTTAATGTTAATATTTAGTTTTTTTGTTTTTTTTAAGCAATAAATTGATGCTAAATATTTTTCAACCTATATTAGTAGTCTTGTCGGCATTGTGCCCCCTGAGTTGATGGATTACAGAAATGGTGGTTATCAAGACAAAGTCAGTATTCCATGGTGTTGTTGAGTTGTTGGTTGATGGGGTGGGCGGTCTAGTAAGGTAATGGATGGTACAGGATTTCCAATGGCGTTAGGTGATGGGTTGTGTGTGGAGTAGTGGCACCAGCAGGGGATTCAAGTTTGGTTGTCAGTAGTAGGCCACATACATTTAATTGGAGGCATTTACCATATTTTGTTTTGTTGTTCTGTTATTTACTGAGGAGATTTGCATTTTTAGGACAAAAACAGAAATGATAAGATTTCCAAGTGATCCAAAATCAATATTTTTGTTTTATAAAACTAATATTGGAAAGAAAGTATAGATTTGCAATGTCTGGACCTGTCCTTTAGCCAATTTGAGCAATTTCAAAATCTTAGGGCTAAAATATTTCTGAATTTTTTAAAATTAAAATGAAAAAGATGCATTTGCATTTAGGTTTTGGTAACTAACTACTGGAAACAAATTGATTTTATGTTTGGCCTTAACAATGAACAATTTCACTGCTATAGGCCTATATCCCTAACATCCATGTTCGGAAAAAAGACTAATACCTGCCGATCACCGCCAACCAAAAAGGTGGTTGGTGGTAGCATATTTGTTAGATCTAGGAGGCAATTCTCCCTTAAAAAAACAAGACGAGGTCCGCTCCGTGATTTTTCGAAAAGATGGAAAAAAGGAGTAGAGAGTTAAGTTAAGGGACGTTAGCTAGGATATGGGAATTATCAATTAGCATGCCATTTGTTGCTTGTAGGCCTACCTATAAGTGGTTCACGTCATTGTACAACTCACACCACAAATCTGGAGGTAAGCCACAGCATCCTTGATTCTCTCGTTTAAGCAAACTCTCTATCTAATAAATTTTACCATGCCGTGTTCTTTTAAGTGGTAATTGGAAGGCACCAAAAAATGTGCCTTTCAACATGCCCCCCCCACAAAAAAAAAAACTTGCATCTTTCTTTTTTTTTGTCCATTGGTTTAGACATCAAATTGTCTTTCTTGAAGAACTGGGTCTCCTATTATAGACCCTACAAGTATGTAAATAAGAAAAAGAAACTCCCTGAAATTTGAAACCATT
This sequence comes from Ophioderma brevispina, assembly GCA_023653785.1. Lineage (NCBI taxonomy): Eukaryota > Metazoa > Echinodermata > Ophiuroidea > Amphilepidida > Ophiodermatidae > Ophioderma > Ophioderma brevispina. The sequence continues at coordinate 15,518 of JAMKCH010034085.1, forward strand.
GGAGGAGTGCTGTAACATATTGATGTGTTGTAAAATTGAGATATCATCAACTAAGTATGCTCCAGGAGCACAATTGTCTCCTCATTTCATTAGGACAGATGCTATCCTAGGTGGAATAGTGATAAAACTTGAATTAATTTACACTCAAATTTTACCCCCTTATCTAGATACTTGCTAAATTTGGAGACTAAAGCGAAACTCCTAACCCACAACATATGGATTACCATGTGCCCCACATGCAAATCTGAGCCTGGACAGGAAGGTCATCATATTGTAAACTTAAATCAATACACATAGTGGGCAGGGGGTTTTGCCACCCACCCTTTTTATTGACCACCCCCCACCCTTTTTTACTGAGACACCACTTTATAACCGAATAATTTCAGACCCCCACCCTTTAAATTATCCATCGCAGGCAATATTTTGGATTAACCAAATGGTTAACAGTTAGTAACAAACTTCCATCACAGAATTGCATACATGTCTCTGTATAATAAACGTGAACAATAGGCCTATCTATATCAAATATCATATTTATATACTTTATTTTTTGTTGGCCATATAATCCAAATTAGCACACAGTACAACACAAAATGAACGTGTAACAAAATAGTTTGTGTTACATGAACAACAGCTAATGTCCAATCATAGAGCCGCCGGTCTATCCCTAGAGGCCTCCAAGGCTCGGTCCAGACTGGCAGGAGGACTGGCACTACGCATTTGGTACATGATCAGCTTCAATATCAAAGTCATTTTCAAACCCACTATCAGCTTTTTCTTCTTTCTTCCTCAAGCTCATCTGCATCACAATCCCTCAAATTCCGCATCAAATCGGGAATCTTCTTCGCCCAAAATCATGCGATCCCAACTTGACCCCATTGTTTCGAGAGGCGCCGCCAATTTAGACTGAGACTTGCTTAAAAATCATCGGGACGGGGTTTCCGATCGTATGGCGTAAATCGATTACGACAACTATTTCATTCACCAAACAGGGGAGACCGGAGCGATTTTTAGTAAATAACGTTGACCAATGACCGATAAACAATGATCTCACTGAGCGATTGGAGCTCCCGCCGATGAATATATAACTTCTGTCATGCATGGGCGCCTTGCGGTTTTGGCAAATCGACGCGAGCGGCTAGGAAGCGTATACCCATTGTTCGAGCAAGGCGAAAGCAAATATTTATATTAGTCGATTAGGTTCAATTGTTTAACAGGAATTTTAACGGCCACCCTTTATAATTTCGTCTCCACGGCTTTATAAAAGTCCACCCGTTTTTTAGTGGAAAATGTCAGCCCCCACCCACCGTTGCGCCGATTTTCACAATATTTTGGAAACCGCACCATGAAATGAGTGGGACTGCCCACTTGATACAGTAATGGAAATAAATTGCACCACGTAACACAATTATAGCCACTGTGAGATGAAAAGGTATGGTGCTCCATAAGCAAAGTTTGGTTTGATGAGATCCTAATTGTTTGCAATCCCAAATTCTTTTCATGGGCTTCACAGTGATTCTGGTATGAAACTCTAATCATTTTAAAAACCTTGGCTCCACGTGGGTCAAGGGCCCAAAAACTGACTCATTTTCATTGTCCTCAATTTGATATTAAATCTGATCATATTAATACTTGAATGATAAAGGAAAAGGGAAAAGTTTTTTATTTTTTTTATTTTTTTTAATTTCCGGTTTGTTTTTTTTTGATATGAGGGAGTGCTTGGGATGATATTGTTTTGATAATAATTGGGCTAATATGTCGTGTTTTAAATAGGTGTGAGGCAGTCATAATGGTTTCCTCTTTAGTCAAGAACAAAGTTTTAGAGTAAATGTTTAGGAAATGTTATGTGAAAACTGGTGAATTGGAAAGACAACCAAGGTATGAAGGCGTAATATGATTATTTGAAAGGCTAACTTTCAATCTCTTTGCCCGGGATCAAATCTAAAATAACATCCAGTCAATTTAAAGGTCACTGGCAGGATTATTTGAAATCTGACAGGGGACGTTCGTTTGCAACCAATAGGTACACCTTGGTCTCACTGATTGTAAACCTATTACCATAAAATTAAAAAAAGGATGTCATGTCGAGTAGAATTTTTAACCAGATAATTCAAATACGCTCTGACTTCTCCAAACTTAGTGATCATGATAGGAAGTTGAAATTCTTTGTATAAGGCCTATCGGGTTGTTTAGTAACCTTTCCTTATTTTATTTGTGATTTAATTATGAACAACCATTGCTAATTTGTCAGTCTTTCTGAGCAGATCCACAATCTGAGCCCATCTGGAAAGCCTACTTGCCAATTTTTCCGATGCCATTTGTTAACCAGTATTAAGCACTTTTAGTATTGCAACATAACCTGCTGCGCTGCATATGGTGTGGTATGACTCAGCAAATATGTTAAAGTTGGGAAGTATTTTAATTGCAAACGTGGAGATTTCGCTTTCCCCCACTTCTAAACTGAATCCCTACTTCCCAGGGTGAACGGGTAAGAGCAGCGCCACATAAAAGATAAAATAAACAAAAGAACAAACTGCCACTAACAGAGAATGACAACCAAATAGTGAGTGAATCCGTGTCATTGCCTGGAATTTTTATCTCAACTAGCGTGTTGTGTAATTTTGATGGGCTGAGTAATCAGTTCGTTGGGCAGGACAAGGAACCTCGTTTACTGGTTCATGTGTAGAACTCCGGCCAAGAAAGTACAATTGGACAATGGTTAAAACAAATTGTAACGTCTTCTAGGTAAAATGTTATATTGCTCATTACAGAGTCTCTATACTCCCCAAATCTATACGTAGAGTTTCTTTTCCTCATCTTTTCTTAGGCTGAGGGCCACTGAGTGGAATATTAATCCCACACGCTTATGGGTTTTTTCCCAGAAGGTACCCCCTTTTGGACCCCCCCTTTTTTTTTTCCTGACGCACAAATTCATGTTGTCATAAAAAGTTGGGTCAGATGGGTCACCGTACGGAAACACAGTTCATTTCGGGAGTTAACATAACCTGATCCACCATCTACCCCACTTTTTTTTCCTTACAGCACAATTCATAATTGTGTGTCAGAAAAAGTGAGTCGGATGGGTCGCCTTATGGAAACCCCTGCTTATGAGTAATGTAACCGAATGATATGCTAATAGGTTAAAACCTCCATGCTGCTGCTTCTTTGTAACGTCCTTTTTTCACTGTCAAAAATCAAAGAGCATTCCTTAAACAGGGTGTTTCTTGAAGGGATAAAGTTTCTTCAAGTTAGAATCCCTATAAGCTGATAGACTACAATTGTTGCAGGTATGTAAGGGCCTACTAATCCGATTTTTACCAGGAACAGATGGGCCAGGTCGAAAACCCAAACAACATGCCAATCTTGGATCAGTGATCAAGAAAACTGGTAACTGGTTTTCCCGGTTTACTATTCCTCCCCAGCAGTATATTGCAGGATCATTGTTTAAATATCACGTCGGCTCATTTCAGTCATGATCACTGCAATGTTGTGTGTAACTCAATGCAGTAATCTGTATTTCCAGTATCAGGTGAAATGTTTTACTAATGCTCCTCTCACAGCATATTCTGGATGTGAGTGAGTTCCGGGCCACCCCCTTACGGGGAGCGAAAACCCGGATGTAAAACTTGGTTGAACGACTAACGACGAAAACCCAATAGTTTTGGGTGCTCAAGTTATGATTTACTAGAGATTTATGATGTTGGCTGATGATACTATGGTAAAACCCCAGAAGTGAGATGTCTCATCTACCCAAAAGTACTGTACTATGGAGTTCGGGAATAACAAAAATAAAAGAGCCAACTTCAGAAGTTGGGAATGGAACGGATCCTAGTATTGAGTCAGTCTGAAAAAGTATAGTGAAATATTTTGCCTTAAAAATACTGCCAAAAATATGCATTTTCAAAGTGTTTTTATGCACTGCAATAAATTTGCACGTTGCCATGATCCGGCAGTATTTTTCCAATATTATGTTTTTGTGTCTCCTTCCCTAAGGCAGGAGACACCTAGGATCACTTTGTCACTGTTGTTGTCTGTTTGTTGTTGTCTGTTGTCTGTGTAAAATGGTTCCATTTGCCTGTAATTCCACATAATTTGGGGGGGGGATGGATTTAACCAACCGTGAAGGCATAGGGTAGCATGGGATCCCTCATTTGTTTGAGGAGGTCAAAGGCCAGCTCCAGGTGCAAGTCACATACCAAGGCAAAGGTCATATAGTGGACGGTACACGTTGTAAGATAGGACTGAAAATGTAAAATTTGACCTCATTTTGAAGTTGAAGTTCAGGTATGTAACCAAACTTGGTTTAATGGATTTATATGCCACCCTTATTTTTTTGGATGTCCAAGGTCACATATCAGGGTTCAAGGGTAATAATGCAGGCCATATCATTCACTACCCGCGATGGCAGGCGACACAGCAGTCCGAGACCGATTATTTTTTTTTAGTCCAAAATTAAAATAAAAAATTAATTTCAATTTTAATTCATTTTCTAGCATCCAGTCCTTACCTCCCATAGTGATATTCCACACGTCCAATTTATTAGGGTTGTGTACCATTCCCCTGTTTCCAAAAATATATCTTTTTCCATCTCCATATCATAAGTGAAATCATATCTTCAAGAGGATTGCGATGGCTAAAACGTTGGGGCGATGTTTTGCATTCCTTGTGGGGCTTTTAGCGATTTTCCTTGGACAAACACTCTTGGTTTACTGGCTCGTGTTAAATGGGAATATATGTTGAAAGGATCTTTCTGAAAAAATTGTCTGGTATTGGTACACAGTGCACACCATTCAAGCCTACTGTGTGCTTAATGCTTAATTAATACCACATCGGATGTTAATGCATGTTCCAGTTAAACTGGTATTGACAACATCTCCTTTTTTCTTAGGGCATGTTTGACCAATAGGACAAGCATAACTTGAGAATAAATTGTACAAATGTGCACTGGCCTTTAGTTAAGTAATAGTTACTATTCCAAGGATTGTTATTTGTGACTGTTGGAACAACCCAAGCCAGTTTTAATTAACGGAAGAAACATAGTGCCAATCTTTATGGAATTTGTCCAAAATTGTCTCCTTAATAAAGACCCCAAGCTAATTATGTGTCTGGAAGATTCATCAGAACCGTTTGTTTTGTCTGATCAAATTAATCACGCTTAGTAGTGGGACGCCAGCATGCATGATGGTCAGTAGGGACCTGTAAAGAACAATTGATCCAAAGCTTACAAGGGCACTCATACCATGACATACCGGGAATGGATGACCCATCATTCTGAAGGAGGTAGCTTCTCATATGGGGTCAAAATTGTGGAAAATTGGTCCAATTTTTTTGAAAAATGGTACCAGAACTTTTGGTATGGTTAAAATAAGGATTTTAAAATTATAGTTTGGCTGTCGTTGACTTAAAAGTTAGGAGTTACAACTGAAACAATTATTACATTAAACAAATTTGGATATGTGACTTGATTACAGAGATGACCCCGATTTAAGTCTATAAATTTTTCATCTTGATAGAATGGCCTTCACCCAAAACCCCACATCTGTAAAGTTTTTCATCACACCGATGTTTCACAACCCGTTTGATATGAGACAGGCTAAAATGTGATTTGTAATCCCCAATATAGTACTGTTTCTTTTGGTAAACTAATATTGGCTCGATCCAAAATGGGGCAGATTTTCCCTCATACATCCAACCAACGTACCTTTGGCATAGATTTCACATGGTACATGAGAAAAAGTAGCTTTTTCAGATACCACAAAATTTTGAGAACAGCACTTCCAGTAAAATCTGATCTGGGGTCCCTGGGATAGGCCTATTAACGATCCAGGGCAACGGCCCTTTAACTACGCAACTGATCAATCATTAGACACATGGATTTCTTCGGCACTTCTCACTATGAGCTAGTAAATCTCAATTCCCGCTGGCAAAACATTCACCAATGTTAGTTAGAAAATACATCCCTTGGTTTGTGTATGATCCATTGAATACACCAGATTCAACAAGGTCATTCATGTCAATGCATATATAGGTACAACCACTGAACGGTGGCCTTGTGGATTAGCATCTTGAGTACGCACGCATAGTGTCTGGAAGCTAACAAATAGAACTTGCATGATGGCCTTTTGTATTTTGTTAAATGTTTTATTTGTGTTTATAATGAGAAAGAAGGTGATTTGTCGAAGTATAATGGACCCTGTTTGTTGCAACAGGTAATTGCTGGGAAAGGATGCGGGGTAGGGCTTTTGTTAGTGGCTGTAAAAACAACAAGCCTTTCGGCCATTTCCTTGCGAATTGCCATTCAATGCTGTTGGACACAAAAATCACCCCCACACAATCTGCGCTCCTTTAGTCGACAAGCGGTACAGTACATAAACTATTACCGTTGTTAAGTTGGAACATAGGAAAACGGAATGTTATTTTAGCCGATGGATTGTGGTTTAGTCAGTTTACAATAAATAAACATAATACGTGGGTTTGTTGTTTTGGGGTTATGTTTTAGAACAATGTGTCAAAGAAAAACAGGACGGTTGACCTCTGTGTAACCTTACAAACAGACGTAGCAAGGGAAGGTGTGAACGTAGAGCTTACTATTTCTAGTTTGCGTGTCAGGTCACTTGGACCAGATTAATTTGAGTTCAGATAGACTTGATGTTTTATTTTCTACTAATTTAAACATGAATCTTCTGAAGGGCTAGCAGGTTGAGGTTCTACGAATGGGGAGGTTGTGAGAACAGCAAAAGTCTAACGCGAACACCTATTATGCCCGGCTATTGAAAATCTTGTTTACAGGAAGAGGACAGAGTGATTGTGAATACTCTTTCGTTTCTGATGGGCGTCAGAATGGACTTCACGTTGATGGGTTTCGACAACCCTCGTTAATGACATGTTATTAATCCCCCTTGGGACGTAGAGCAGTTGCTGATTTGCTAATTGCATTATCTGGTCATTAAAAGTCCTTGGCGTGATCAATAATACTAGCCTAGTACCAGGAATTTTACTGGCAGTGGTTCAAAAAAATGTTTGTGTCTGAAGAAAGCTACGAGTTTTCTCATTTACCCGGTGAAATATTAGGGGGGTCTTAATAGACAGGTGTTTTTGAAATCAATCCCACAATACATTGCATTATGCCATACTGTGCTGTACTAAACACATGTCAGTTATGGGGGATAAAGTTGCTCAAGGAAGTTTAAGAACCACCGAAATTTCATGATCATTTTTTTGCCAAAAAATTCCCTTAGTACTAGCGCCCGTGGCCTAAATGAGTGTAAAGTTAGGGTTTGTAAGTGTTAAGAATAAAAGCTTTGTGGGATCCACATGACCTTATTAAAGGAAACTTTTCCAAAAACTGGTGGGATGGACTTAATACACCCCTCTGGCTAAGGATATCGGTTTGCGTTGATGTAATAAGGGGTAAAGTGCCCGATTTTGGTCAACCATACTTTGAATTTTAGAAAGTATTTTATGGGAATTACAAATCACCTTGTAGCTATAAATAATAATGGATAGACATATTGGCATGAAACTACTATTTGGGTGTGGGAGGTGGGTGGAGGGGGGGGGGGGGGGGGGGAGGGATGGGGGGGGGACGGGGGGGGGGGGGGGAACGGGTGGTGTTGTGTTGG
>JAMKCH010034086.1:0-15452 GCA_023653785.1 Ophioderma brevispina
TAGGCATTTTTTCATGCCGCATCAATTGTCCTGGCTGCTAGGTTGTAAAGCTAGCATTGATAGATGCATGCGCCAATGTTTTGCTGGTTGGTCAGGTGCTGCCAATTAAATGTTTGCTGGCTAGCTAGGGTCATGGACTTTAGCAAGGACACATCCCATGTCTGTTGGATAACAAAGCTCAGTACTCGGGGTCAGACAGATGTGCATTTCAGGAATATGCTTGTACCAGTAGTTTTAAAATGGATATAGTATAAATATAATGAATCGATCTTGTGAGATAGAAAGCAAAAAAAAAACCTAAAAATATCATATATCGGCGTCATCTACAGGCCCCCTGACAAATGCCCTAAACCATTCACCACCAATCTATCAAAACAATTAACTTGATTGATCGCGAAAACCTTACCAGCTTTATTTGTGGACGATTTTCAACATTAATCTGCTGCTGACACTTCAACCCACTCTGATTCAAATGAATTCTTAATACCTGTACTCAGCCATCTTTTTATCCACTTATCGATAAACCCACTCGCGTACCAACTCGGAACATCATACTCATTGACAATATATCCGAATATCATAAATCATAAAATACACCCAGGTATTCTATACAAACGATTATAAACGGACCAACTTTCCGTATTTCACATTATTAAATAATGACGTAAATAATAAAAAACAAAATCAAACAAATTCTAAAAATAAAATATATACTAAAAGAAAAAATAAAAAACACTACGATCACTAATTTACAAACAGAATTATTCCAATAAATGGGATTGATTTGTCTTAGAGACCCCTCTGTGATACATTCATACGACATATTATAAATAAATTCACTGACCTTTACAACAAGCATGCATTTTCCTAAAATTAAAAAAAAAAATGAACAAACGTAAAGCTAGTAAACCGTGGATTACTGCGGGAATAAGTAAATCAATTAAAAATAGAAAAAACTGTACAGAAAATTCATTAAACATTCCCAATGATATAAACAAAAATAATTATGTTAAATATAGAAATAAATTGACTAGCTTAATTAAAACATCTCGTAAAAAATACTACTTTCAACAAAGGTAACATTTACAAATACTAACATAAAAAACACAGGCTAAAACAATAAACCCAATTTGTCTCGGCAAAAACTCCAGACCAAGGCTCCTTCCTATTGTCTGGATGGTTACTACCAAGATATCCGACATAGGACTTATCTCCAACAAGTTCAACTCATTTTTCGCCAATGTTGGTCATGAACTTGCCTCTAAGATCCAGTCTTCTTCTTTTCTGACTTGCTGATGATCCTCATCCAAGCTCTATCTTGTCAATCCCATTGATGAAAAGGAGATGTCTTGACACGTCAAGAAATTCAAACAATGGCAAAAAAAAGCGCAGGCTCAGACGATGTTAGCCCCTCAGTCGTAAAGCGGTCATTCCTCTTTATACGTCAAACCCCTTAACTACTCTTCAATCTTTCCTTGTCAACTGGTATCTACCTCGGCTCTCAAAGGTTGCTAAGGTAATCTCCTGTCTTCAAAACAAGGGATGATCCCCATGTCTTTTCCCAACTTACCGCCCTATATCTCTTCTTCTTCCAGCTTTTCCAAAATCATGAACGCTACATAACAGGCTTGATAATTCCTCACCCGTTTCCTCATTCTCCACGATAACCAATAGGCTTCGGAAACAACACTCTACTGACTGGCTCTTCTGGATTATAGGGAATAAATTTCTTTCTTCTCTTGCTATTACTTCATACCATAGGTATCTTCCTCGATTGATCCAAAGCCTTCGACACCACAACCGATATACTACTGCACACTCAACCACTATGGTATTTGTGGCCTTCCTTTGATCTTCTCTCCAGTATCTTTACAAAGACTTCAATTGGACTTGTTTGGTTCACACTTTCTAGCCTTCTCCCTGTTTCCTGCGGTTTTTGTCCTCAAGGTTCAAACTGGGTCCCCTGCTCTTTCTACCTCTAGGTCACTGATATTCCTTCCTCTTCCGATTAACATTTCTCACTTTGTATTATTTGCCGATGACACCACATATTTCTATCACACAAAAACCTCGACACACTCACAAATAATTTAACAAGAGTTAATTAATGTATCCAACTCGTTTAAAGCCAACAAACGTTAGCTTTCATGTATCAAAAAACTCACTTATTCCACTTTACTAAGAGAAAAAACAGAAAAACCACCACCAACAAAAATCATAATTGACACCACACCCATTCACCCTCTTGTGGACCATACAAAATTCTAGGTGTATAATTGATCCAAAGGTTCGGGAAATATCACACTCAAAAACTACAAATCAAATTTCTGTAAAACAAACGGGGATTCGTAGAAAACAACTCCGTCACCCTTCAAAAAAACCCTCTTATTCTCACATACAACACTTTAATACTACCGTAGATATCTTATAGTAATATAGCTTGGGCAAAGACAGACTTAACACTTGATAACAATCACTGGCCATGGACTTCTCCAATTCGAATAAATTGGACAATATATTCAAACTCAAAAAACGAGCCACACGCATCATCAATAACACCGAATACACATCTCACCACATCTATGTTCCACAATCTTAAACCACTCAACATTATGATTTTAAACAAAATAACAAACAGACGATTTTCATGTTTCGTTACAACTCAAAAACCCTCCCAAAATCATTTTCAAATTTTTTAGGTTTTTTCTTTTTTTAAAAAACAGAACAACAAAGAAATGCCGAACAAAATACATTACAACAAAAACCTCATCAAACCTAATTAAATATCAGTTAAATATTAGGTCCAAAATTTGGAATGCATTAAGTAATAGCATCATAAACTCGAAACCATTAATGCCTTTACACTAAACCTAAAAAATGAGATGATTAATAAATATTCAAATGTAGGTCTTAATTAATAAATATTCAAATTAGGTTTAATTAAGTAATGGTTTTGATTGTAATCAATCTATCATAAAATTCATGTATTATTCCTCTAACTGCAATACCTCTTCCTTGTCATCTAATTCATTATCCCTGGAGGGCTCACAAGGATTCATGCTCCCTTGGCTCTGATCTTGTTAAAACAATCTGACAACGTTCTCGTCTTGTTTTCCCTATGTGTTGTCTTGTCCTGTCCTGTACTGTCTCCGTTACCGTCCTATCCAGTCATACAGTCCTATCCAACAATTTAAATTTTAACATATTATTTCATGTATGGTGGGGTAAGCTCAAAGTCCTCCGGACGTATTATGGCCTCTTCCTGCATTTGAGTTCATGCCATAACAAAACTAGGTACATTTTATTCATTAAAGATGTAATTATGTATTTCTTAAATATCTTTAAATATATCATATTATATATATATATATATATATAATCATCTATATAATGTACTGACATGAATGAAAATGATATAAAACCGTATCTGAATCTGAATATGAATAAGTAACATTTCTGTAAATTTAAAAATGGTTTATATTTCTTCAAAATGTTTAAACTTTTATTTTCCATAATAAGCCCAGTGCTGCACCCAATCAATTAAAATTTCTGCTTCATTTATTCTGTTCAATCAGAATAGTATATATTCTACCCTATAAAAATTCCAAATATTTCTTTCTCAATTTAAAAATAAGGTCTTGAATTTCTTGGATCCACAACCTTTCCTCAGGGTGTGTGTGCTGGTGTGTGCATGTGTGTCCATGTCAGTATGCCAGTGTGTGTGTATACAAAGTGAGCCAGCATTACATATAATAAAGATAATGTCACAGTAAAGAATGCCATAATAACTTATCTCATTAGTATGGCATGCCTTGGACATAACTTTATTATATGTATTATTAGATAATGTTTCTATCTATAGTATTAGCTAATTAACTAATTAGAGGATTATGAAAAAAGTGATCCTTTGTGCTAACACTTAGTTTTGTAACAGACTAAACCTATATGTATAGCAAGATGAATGTTAGGTTAATATGTTTAAGAAAGTTATTATTTGTATTTATAAATCACCAGCTCTTGGTTAAAGATCAGTTGTGCAAGTTCAGCTAATAGGGGTGTCTTTTGCCTGCCACATTTTTTTAAAAAGATCGGCAAAACTCATGAAAAATGTTAATAAAGAAAAAATGCGTTTTTAAATCTAGAAACACTTAATTTGCATATTATTGCCAAATTATTTTAGGTTTGGTTTTTAAAGCAATTTTGAAACAGGATTAGAAAAGTACAGATTTGAAAATGTTGATATACTTGCAGACCAAAACTAATTCCATTGTGAAGTTACGGAAGGTTAAAAGTAAAAATGTTAAATAAATAGCTGGGTGAAAAACATAGAAACAAAGAAATTTGCAACCTATATTTCCTTATGTTTTCTATGTTTTGAGGCAAGCAGTTACCCAATCAAACGGTGAAGCTAGAATGACGATATCTACTATCGAACCGAATGTCCGATTCGAATGGGAATAAAACATTTAAAGAGAAAAATTTGCTCTGTGAATAATGTAAAAAACAATTTTGACAAAAATAATTCATTTTTGGGGGTCTAATCCCTCCCCTTCGTTAAAGACCTTCCACAGATTGATCAAAGGTCACAATGCATTTGAAACCACATTCAGTTGGAAGAATCACACAACCCATATGGGGGTTTTAATAGATTGGGTCAAAGCTCATGTGTGCTGATTAAGGGCAATTGATTTTGTCAGTTAGGTAAGTTATATAATTTGTTTCTCTTCTTCTTTCTGCTAACCAATTTGAGCCAATGGCAGCCACTTGGTCAAAGAGCCACTGACTCATAAGGGGTGTGTTCAGAGAATACACCCATTGACCCCTAATGACCTTTAATGCCATCATACTAATTGTTTACAATTTGCGATCACATAGATGCAAGTACCTTGTGTTTCGAGAACCCCCTTGTTCTTAATTACAACATTTGGTTGGTAAACCAAGTCAATTTGTTTATCATAGTAATTTTCCATATTCCATTGTAAAAAATAAGGGCGTCACAAAAATATTGTCCTCTTGAATAAATACCAGCACCTTGATAGCTCCTGCATCATTGATGCTCTCTGGTTTTTACAATTTTTCTTCACTTTATTGAAAGAGACTATTTTAAAACACAACAAATGTGTTTTTTAAAGCAGCCATTGGATAGAAAGGGTTTTCTGAAGTGAGTGATCGTTGTTTGGGGTAATTTAGTAGTATTTAAGCCAGTAAACCATGTAGGGGTCCTAACTACACTTTTCCCCTATACTTTTTATCATTGTGGTCATATTACATAGGTTTATCGTAGATATAAACCGCCAAAGGATTGGGGCCGAAAAAAGTGGCCAACACACTACCAAACCACCACACACGTCGATGATCATGATTTGTTTCTGTGCAACCTGTCAATGAGCTCACTGCAAACGAGTAGAACCAAACTTATTGGCGATTGTTTTTCAATTATGTTTAAAGATTAATGATGATAAATGTACTCTCCACATGTTGTTTGTCCATGAATGATCTTATACGTAATCTTTGTTTTTATGAACGGTACGACAAATAATATCCCCTCAAAAATAACCAGAAAATCACACTTTTCGTCGTTGCGATCTGAAAGATTGTACCGGCGCCGCCAATGGAGTTGACTACCTGTGGGCTGTGCCCTATATTCTCCCCGTTTGAGTTTACCTTCAAACAATTAAAATTTTCATTCATTACCGTATATTGAAGCAGCCGAATATTAATCCACCAGCATGATTAGCAATTTCACAATTTGATATGAAGTTCATCATTATTCATATTAGTTAAATACAAAGAGACCCATTTTCATGGAACGACGCATCTGAGATACACCGGACACGGAGACAAACTTGGCCATCGATTTGCCGCTTGAATCACGGCACACACATCGCTCATCGCACATGGAAAACTCTGTTAGACTCCGTGGTTAGACTTCTATCAACCTAAGTGCATTTTCATAACTGTAATATCGAATCACCATTGCTATTTTTTTTTTTGGTTAGGCCCTACATCAAAGTTTATACAATTCCTTTAAAGTTTGCTCCTGTCAAGTTTCAATAGTCTAGTGTAGTACATTGACGATGGATTTTAAACCATTTTACAATCAGTGGTAGCCGACGGATTCGGCCGCCCGCCGCAAGTGTGTACATGGGTTTAAAATATTGGGTGTTTCCGTAGCCGATACGGGCTACCTACCCTAGGGTTCTGTAGCCGTAGACCGCTAAATAACCAACCGGCTTTGTGTTAGGTAGCCGTATAACACAGTGGTCTTTATATAGCCGTACACACTGCATATGCGTGACGAATGTCCATGCCATATCTTCATGATACGACCGTTAGAAGTATGGAACGCCCTCTAAGAATGCAAAATCTGGATATTATAAAAAACCAGTCCCCCGTAACAGCATTGAAAGTAATATAAGGTGTGATCATTATCAAATGTGAAAATTATGATTGGACTTTATTTTAGGAATTAGGAGCAACAACAGAGTTTGCGGACTTCCCGCAGGGGCCGTCCCAGAGGGGGTGTGTGGGGGGGCTTGTGACACCCCCCGCATTTTGCAAAATTTGTGTCGGCAAAATGTTGACTGTCGGCGTAAGGGCGTAATGTCGGCGCAACTGATTGATGGCGGATTGTCGGCGGTTGACTCCCCCACCTTCCTGTTGTTGTTTGTTTTGTTTGCATTTGCTGGGATGAATTAAACTGTGGTTGTTATAGACTCCCCGGGGGGGGGTTCCCCTCCCCTAACCGCCCCCCCCCCACTCTTTTGTTTTTTTGATTTTTCAGATTTTCGAACCGTCTAGAAAATAATATGGGTCTGCCCTTCGAGCGAAGCGAGCCGAAAAAATTGAAATTCTTGAATCCTCCGGCCCATGATTGTTGTCGGCAACACAGACTCAACACCTCAACAACACCCTCCCATTAAAATGGTCTGGTCTCCCCTGACTTCCCTGATCCCTAGCGGATCCAATATGGCTGATCCATTGGGTACCAAAGAACAACAGTAGATGCTTAATCAGAGAATCTGTGGCCAACTCCCTCCATTGAAGGTAATTATAAAAATGACTGTTTGGCGAGGGCTAAATTTTAACAAAAAAATGTAGGCCTAACCATTTTTAAAAGAAATGTCTGGTCTGTTGAAATATTCAAATATTAGAAATATGAGTTTGTGTACTATTTTGTTGTATTCTAGTAAAAACATTCCTCCTGGAGCCTCTTTTAAAGCAAACGACTTATTCCTTTATAAAGAAATTGCAATTAATACAGTAGGCCTATGTGGCATTTTTTTTATAAAGCACTTTATCTTAAGGTTACAAAGCGCATATAAAATACCCGACACTTAGGCACGAACATTCTTTCCCTGCGCTCTCTTAGCCAATTATTGTAATGTATAAATTGTCTATAAAAGAGCAAAATATTTAATAAAACCTTAGACGAATATAACTAAAACTAAAATTTCAGATGAAACACTAAAAATAAGAATACAGAAAGAAATAAGGAGATAAATAAAATAAATCTAGATAAATAAGAAGTTCCACATTAAAAAATTAATGAATTAACAAATATATAATTACAAAAGATCATAGGCCTAGTAAAAAAAATGCTTGACTTCCGACCGACCCTGGGTTTTTTGCAAAACGGGAAAGAGTACCGACCTATTTTCACAAGTCCAGAATTTGTTTTTCTTTCGGATTTCATCAATGTACTTACGCAAAACAGCTTTTTCGAAAGTTTCACGCCAATTTTTTAACACACCCCCCCCAAAAAAAATGAGTTTAAAAAAAATCTTATATTATTACAAAACATTTTTCAAAAACGGTTTTTTGCAAACAGACCCCAGGACGACGACCACATGTTGACGGTACAAAATTTAATTTTGCTAAATGGCTTTACTGAATTCGGCTACTGGGAAATTTATATTGAATGAAATTCTTTAAGTACGCAGTTTTTACCATACGTAAATTCTACAACATCACTGTGTGTAAAATCCACGCTCACTATATTCTGTAGGTTTTTTGTTGAGCTCTAAGACATAGTTCTTCTTCGAGCCCGCCCATTTGTGTTTTTTAACACTCAGGAATAATCGGACCTTTACACTTACCGAGAATGTTTTAAAAGCTAAAAAATTAAAAAAAAAATAGGGTTAATATTCATTAACAGTATTTTTCATATAAAAAGAACTTCTAATGATCGGTTAGCATGCACACCATCAAGCTGCACCACCTCGATTCACCTCCCTTGACACTCTTGATTGATATGCAAATATAAAGCTACCAGTAACACAAAACTCCGTGGTGGTTTCATTCACGATATCGGATACTTCAAAATCAATACTCTGTTATTCCTACAAATACAAGAAACGTTTTTTAAGTAAAATTCTTTGAAACAAATAATGTATAAAATTCTTTTTTTTTTTTTTCTTAAAGAGAAAAACTTGCATATTTTGAAGTCCGAATTGCCTCCGACCGAAACAAAAACAACCTTGACAACCTCGTTCCCCCCCAAACTTAAAAAAACAAAAATATTGTTGTATTATTACGATGTCCTTAAGGATGGCGCGTACGTCTACCGAAACACTCCCGGGCTATGGTTAACAATTAATAACCGAACCCAGGGGTTAGGTAGCCGTATACTGCTACCCGACACAAGTCGTATTATCTTCGCGGCAGTGATCCATCATATCTTAATTCTGTAAGCTTCCGTTGACACAAAGCCTACGATCCATTACAAATAAATTTATGTATTGAAAATCTAAACTTTCTGTTTTACAATGACAAGTGTCATATGTGGTTGAAATATTTAAAATAAATGTGGTTATTTTAATACCAACGCAGGACGGACCAAGGGGGCCGGGCTGTAGCTGCACAAGCACAGCTGGTCCACGGGAGATCGCGCTCATGTCACGATCAAAATAAATGCCCCAAAAGTCGCCATTTATTTGTATCTTGGTACTTTTACAGATAACGTGGGAAATACATATAATCATAGCAGCTTTTTGGGATTCCTTTTCCGATTTTTGTTTAATACCATACTCCAAAGTTTGATTTTTTTAGTTCCCTTGCCCAATAGGCAAGTACCGTTGTTTACAGTTACATCCAGGAATCCAGTTTTTGTTTTGCCCTTTTTCCGATTCGATCCCCATCATGCATTGCGGCAGAGCGCCCTCTGTTGATATTTCGCTATCTACGATAAACCGTATAGGCCGCTTGCACTTCATTGCAGTTCGAACAGGGTGGCCTGTTAGTTTTGCTAAGCATAACTTCACATTATAACATGTTGTCATTAACGGACCATGTGAAGTTGATGATCCGAATGATGAAATGTCAGCTCGTCAACGAGCAGAAGCTTGTATCTTGGAAATAAAGTCCTGGATGTCTCAGAACAAACTCAAACTGAATGATGAAAAGACAGAATTTCTGATTATTACATCTAAATTTCAGCAGCACAAAATCCGTGATCATACCATTAAAGTTAACAGCTCTACTATCCAGGCCTCTAATAGTGCACGTAACCTTGGACTTGTTTTTTGTATGGACGAACATGTGAAGCGTATTTGTCAAAGTGCATATTTTCATATCAGAAATGTAAATAGTATTAGAAAAATTTTAACGAATGAAGCTGCTGCAATCATCATTCATGCTCTGATCACTTCACGCATCGACAATGGAAATTCTCTTCTTATTGGTATCACTGATCACTTACTTCGCAAACTTGTTCAAAATGCAGCTGCCCGCATTCTTACCAAAACAAAGAAATTTGATCACATCACTCCAATATTGAAAGACCTCCATTGGCTCCCTGTTCGGGAGAGAATTCAGTTTAAAATTCTTCTAACATGGAAAGCTTTGAATGGCACTGCCCCAGAGAACTTATCAAATCTGCTTGTTCATTATAATCCCTCACGCATGCTTCGTTTTTCTGATAAACATTTGCTTGTTGTTCCACGAACTCGTTCTACATTTGGTGATCGAGCGTTTTCAGTTGTTGCACCTACTCTCTGGAACTTAATACCTTTGGAAATCAGATGTTGTGATTCACTTCAATCATTTAAACGCTTGTTAAAGACTCAATTATATGACACAGTGTATAATTGATTTCATGTTGCTTCACATAATCTTTGTTATATGTATGTATTACTTGTTACTTATTTCTTTGTATTTTGCGCCTCGGAATAGTTTATCTAGATTGATGGCGCATTAGAAATGCTATTATTATTATTATTAATTATAAGTTTTGCAAAACCACATGGAATACCTTTCCCCAGTTACCAGCATGAGCAGGCCATTTCAAAGAGCCAACTTTGCAGACTGCAGGCCGAACAAAAATATCAAAAGCAATTCAGAATCGAGTTGATATATGTTCCTTAGATAATAAATTACCTTTTGAAATAGTTAATCCTCAAAAAATTGTCTAAAAACAGTAGAAATCCATCATTTTCTGGAGAAACAACCTTTCTCATGCAGAAGTGATTGTAGTCACAATTTTCTTCAAAATTTTTAATTTCTAATTAAGTTTTTTCACATATGTCATCGCATTATATAGGATCTCAAGTTGTGTTTGATAGTGAAAACAGGGATATATCGTACATTTAGAGGGATTTTTGAGATCGACAAAGTTGAGGTAGTTAACAGGGGAAAGGTATTCCATGTGTTTTTGCATAACTTCACATCCGTTAATGACAACATGTTAAAGACATGTGAAGATATGCTTAGCAGAACTAGGCGGCCTGTATGTTGTCAACTTGTCATGACCTAGTCTAGTTCCAGTAACTGAAACCAGAGGGTCGCCATTATCTTAAACACTGTACATTATCATTGAACGGCCCTCTAGTTTCAGAACGTAGCTATTGCTGGAGAATGAACAAATAATAAAACCAGTATTTCCTCCTCGATTTACAACAACAAAAGCAAGTTACCTGAAAATTTCCAAGATAAGAATCTCACAGACCTTGCACAGTCTTCCATATGTTGCAGTTTCAAGCTTATACACCACTGAAAAATGTTTTTTTGACGTATTTTTCGATCAACACAGATTGGCAATTTTATCCTAGTTCGGCCATGAGCAATGTGGGGGTTAAAGGTCACAACCTGATCATACCAGGGTCATACACGTGACAAACTTACGAGTATGTATGGTATTATTTGGAGTGTTTGAATGCGACTTCGAACGTGTTCGCGGCGGTGTCGGGCCAGGACATTGTGAACGCGCGTTAGTATCACGGGCCAGTCGTTTTAAATGGAGATAAAACAAGATTTTTTCAAGCTATTTTGGCCCGGTATTTGAGACCAGAGAAGTACTAACGTGATTTCTTTTATGAATGGACGGTAGGATGGTAGAATTTTTTTTCAAACTAAGAGGCTATTTGGGCGGCTCCCAATTTAAATAAAACAGTTGTGTTTGCATCATGGGCGTATTGAATTCGAAAAGGAAATCAAAAATTTCTACTAGAGATGAGATGAAATTAACTTGATCAAAAGCAATTTATAACAAGGTAGGCTTATTTTTAGTCGAAGGAACAGTGCAAACTTCGAATGCATCACTAATTTATCAATTACAATGCCAATGTAGTGTAAAAAAATAGTTAATAACACATGGATACACACTAACTGCCTGAAATTGGACATGGGGAAGACTAAATGCATTTATCATAAGCGAAAGGTACTTTAAGATTGGGATGAGTTCCTTTTTGGCACTAATAAATTCATGTGACAACCAGTGCAAATATTGTATTGGAAGAATTGCATTGTGGGAACAACACTGTACTTCCTCTTCCTTCCTGACCGTTTGTAGATTGCCTAGTGCCTACAGAGGAGGATTCAAATTTGTCCCCTCTGAAAATTACTCAACACACCTTCTGCACCTTCCCCCTACCCCACCCCACCCCATTTGTAAAGGCCTGGTGTAAAGGTCTGGTTATGCCACTGTTATTTATACTGTCAGATCAGGCACTGTAATTTTGTTATTTTATTTCCAATAATACATGTAGATGCAATTCACAAATACATTGCGCGATATGGCCATGCCCATTTATTTTTGTAAACGACTGGTAAAAGATACACATTCAATAATGATACGAACGCCATACATGTTCAATCACTCCAACAAGACCAAATGAACACATTCTTTTTCGAGTTCAATACGGGCCCGTGGGATATATCTAGCTACCTGACAAGTCAACGATAGGCATGCGTTGGAATGGTACATACAATGATCAACACACGTTTCATCGAGTATCGGAAGGGGTTCTACTTGTGCTTAATTTTAGCTTTTCTGAAGGAAATATAACGAACTCAATAATGCAGACTGAGTGAGTGTCTAGAGAAGACGCCTAGAATAGAATAATAGTTCATGATATTTGGGTAAGTTTGCTGTACGAAAGGAAGGTCACTTCAAAATTTCGACTGTTATGGTTATATTACATTCCCCATTACCAGAGGTTACAAAACTAAGAGGTTCAGTCGATGATACGAGTAGTGTAAAAGATAATGTTGACCTTCTGCGTTTGGGTACCAGAAAACTATGACCTAAGTCATGCTAGTTATGACTTAGTCCTGATGATCATGACTCGATAGTCTTAACTTTTAATATGGCTGCTGTATCATAGACTATCTAGTCATGACGAGTTTGTAGTTGTTGTGTAGATGTGCCATTAAGCCAAGTACACAGACAGCTTCTGCTCTAACTTCACAGCTGCAAAGTGGCTTAAATAATCATTATTGGCAATAAATGTGATATTGTAGGCATTCTTGAGCGTCTTCTCATCATTGTAATAACCATTTTCAAGATTTGAATTCAAATTTGAAAATTTTCAGGGGAAAACTTACCCTCTTGTGGTCTTACATGCGGCTGCCAAATTTGGCAGCCGTGCACCTGTTGACATAACTTTTTGTGGAATAAATTGTAGAATGGGTTTAGCAAATGTAAGACAATTATTCTACACACTCTAGAGATGCTATGTATGTCAAAGAAAATTAATTTTTCTTTTTATTAGTAACTATACATCTCAAAAACATCTCAATCCTTAAATGGCATTGGAACTACAACAGAAAGTTGTAACTATGGCACCAAAGATTGTCAAAATTTTAAAATGATGCCATGAAGTTAAACAATTATTGGAACTGTTATGACCTAGCTCGTTCATGTAGCATTGATCGTCGTCCGTTACATACCTCCTACAACGCTATGCACCCATCTATTAAAAAAACAGTATGGATGCGCAAAGGGTCCGAATGCGGGACTACGCATTCACGAATCAGTACAAAAACAGCACTTTTATACTGAAATTCTTTGTACTTCCATAGGGCCAATGGAATTGGATTGTTTGTTTCCAGTTGACCCGTCCGCCCTCTGAAAACGGCCTCGCGTCAATTCATGATTTCAAAGTTTCATTTTTCCAAATTACCTTGCGAAATTGAAATTCATATTTAAGTGCCAATTTTGTTTTCAAGGGCCCAAAGAAAATATGGGAAAATCAGACCACCAATTGTAAGTTTCGATGAAGATATTCTGTAATTGTTCATCTTTCAAAATCTCAACAACATGAGCCCAAATTTGTATGTGAAATGTTTCATGA
This sequence comes from Ophioderma brevispina, assembly GCA_023653785.1. NCBI lineage: Eukaryota > Metazoa > Echinodermata > Ophiuroidea > Amphilepidida > Ophiodermatidae > Ophioderma > Ophioderma brevispina. The sequence goes on from JAMKCH010034086.1 coordinate 13,572, forward strand.
TGTTGATGACTGCCGTTGCTACTGTGAAATGAAAGTCTACCATAAATAGAAAGTGAAACAATGCCCTCTTTCAATGCACTGTATAGCGCATAGTGTCCACTGGATATAGACTTCTCAAAACCCCAACCAGTAAACAGTGAGCTGTTTCTCCACCCAACTTTCAGTTACAAACTCTGCTGCCCTCTATGCAAAGAGAAGAAGCAGGCTAGTTAAAAAGACCATCCCTGTACATGCAACAAGGATGTCAAATAAATGCATACATAGTTAGACCATCAGCTTACCCTCTATTTCCCCGGCCAGTTGATTTTCTGATGCCAGGAAAACTTCATGCCTGAAAACTATCCTGAGTATTAACAACCATCCCTAACCATGTTCTGGTCAGGTCAGGTTTTTGAGGGCCTAGCTGCTACTGGTATCCTGGTAACCAGTGCTTTCTGTCCCAGGGCCAGGTTGTCGGCGCCCCTAAACTGTTCACCCATCAGGATCTAACAAATTTGATGAGGAGAGTAGCTGGTTACCCTGGGTAGAACTAAAAGAAATCTACCTATAGCCCGGATCTAGCAGGACATTTGCAACAACTTCAGTACAAAAGGTTGAGTGATTAAATATGTAGAAAGACTGACAGGAACCCCTGAAACATAATTCTAAGTGCCACAAATGGTGCCTTAAGGAGAGGGGGACCAAGGACAAAGTTTGTACAGGGGTCAAATTTTGATATTGATCCATCATGTTGAAAAGTACACCATTGGTCATTTGTCTAACCACAAGGATTCAGGAAAAGTAGAGTTTGTACATCCACAAGTAAAGTTTAAGAGTTATAGGCCTAAAAACAGCAAAAACAATAAAGAGGGTCAATTTCAGTTGTTACAGGGGTCAATTTTTAATTTGCTCGATTTGGATAAAAAAAATGGTGCCAAATTATGGTGAGCTCATAGGATCAAATAAGGAATAGCTTTGGAGGTCTCAAATGCTGCTTAGGAAAGTAGGGGGAAAACAAGTTAAGCCCCATTGAATTGCAATGGACGTTGACCTCTGCGCCCCCTACATCAGTAACTAAGCACAGCACTTTAGACAGTCAAAACTATTCCTTATTTTTAATCATATGAACTCCGTCAATAATTTGCACCATTTTTTATCTAATAGGAGGCAAATTAAAAAATTTGACCCCTGTACAACTGACAATTGACCCTTTTTCTATTGATTTTTGCGTTTTGCCTAAAAACTCTTAAACAACTTTCTGTTGTAGATAGTACAAACTCTACCTTTCCTGAATCCTTGTGGTTAGACAAATACATGGCCCATTTCAAAATGATGGATTCAATTAAAATTTGCCCAGTACAAACTTGTCTTGGCCCCCTCTCCTTAAGGCACCTTTGCAGCACTAAGGATCACGTTTCAGGGTCCCTGTCAGTCTGTTCAACAAATATTAATCCACTCAAACCTTTGTACTTGAGATGTGTTACAAATGTCTGTTAGCTCACGGGTTATACAAGGGCATTGGCTCTGGAGAGCTATTGGGGGCCATCCAGCGCATGTGATTCAGGGAGTATTTTTAAGTTATTAAAAAGGACTGGGGGAGTATTTTATGGACATAGAGTGGGAGTATTCTAATTTTTTGGAATAAATAATATTTATTTCTGTAAAAAGAGTAGAAAAGAGGATTTTTGTTAATATAGTAACTTATTATAGGCCTGCGGTTGGCAATTTAGTTGGTTAAGAAAAATGAGTAGTTTAGTAAAAAAATTCTAAACAAAATGTCTAAAAGGTGTCCTTTTTAAGTAAACAAAAAAGTTTTTTATATTACTTTTTAAAGAAAAAATAGACTCAAAGAGTGACTGTTTAAGATATTTTTAGTTAAAAACCCACAAATGGCTCTTGTAA
>JAMKCH010034087.1:0-20970 GCA_023653785.1 Ophioderma brevispina
TTACTGATTGAAATTAAATTAGTTGACACGTGATTGATCAGCTGATCCAAAAATCGTACACTGTCCTATATTTCTGGGAACCTTTGAAAACTTTAAGCACTTGTAGTCAAGTTTAGTAGTACACAAATGCATTTATCTTATAAAGAAAGTGCAAAATCTGCTTTGGTAAGGGTAGTTAGTGATATTGGCTAAATTAAGTAGTAGGTAAATAACAAAGAAAGATAATTGTTGGGTTTCGAGGTTATTACATGAACATCCAATTATATCATGAAAGAAAGTCCCCCTTCAAATTAAGTTAATTGATTTATGCTAAAAAATAACGTTTAATTAAAAATGCAAAAATTGACTTTGTCCCAAAAATAGATAATTTAGCTCAATATTAAACCACCCAAATCTCATTCTGTCACTTTGTTCTTATAGATACAATGAGCCCAAGTAATTATTTATCATTTATACCAAAATCATCTTTCTAGCCTAAAAGGTAGTCTTTTTACAAGGAAAATACCATTTTTGGGTGGTTTTATTTGAAAAAAAAAAAACATGACTTTTCGCTAAAAATGCATATTTTCACCCTCAACCCGACGCTGCTGCAAAAAGACCTTGATTTTCGGATCAGCACAAAATTTTGAGCAAGACTAACCCTCTCAACCTTTGAACTAGAAGTGCATTTAAATCGATGGGCTTATGCAACGGACTAACTAGTTTTGGCGTCGTAAGTTGAGATTTGAATGACCCCATGGTTGGCCGATGGTGTCATAATTGGCAGTGACCATTGCTAATGGTGTCATAATGCCAGTGACATAGCTGATGTTGTCAGCGTTGGCAGTGTCATAATTGGAAGTGACATAGCTGATGGTGTCATAATTGGCATTGTCATTTATAATGGAATGGTATTTTGTTGGGGACATAGTTGGATCATGCTAATCAGAGTCCATCGCTCTGTTTCGTTCATTGATGAAACAGGTGGAGATCCTTATCGTCTGAAATAATGTATCCAATCACTGTATCAAGTCTCTCTCTTCATCTGCAGAGCTTCGAAAAGCATCGGGCCATCAACCCATAATGGTTCTAACTTCTAAGTGCCAAAGAGGATAGTGTCCATCCACTGTCCATCAGTTGAGAGGGAATGTCTACAACGGGAGGGTATCTGCCAGTCTCCATATAGCAACTTGAGAGTTCTCTCTACGGATGTGTTGTTGTAATTGATGTACGACATGGCCGAGGTGCTGCAACATACCGCCTCACAACATTTCTACGTGATGAGAGGGAAACTGAGGCTGTCAACACTCTTGATTCTCGGTTCTCTCTTCGACCATAGATTTGCACATGGAAATTCTTCGAAACCAGCAAACATTCTAGTGACACCTCCCATGCACTTCTAGGTCTGCTAGGATGGTTGGAACTTTGGAAGTTCTGGCATCACTTTGATATGTTTCACCTTCACTATCAGCTGAAGGCCACTAGTTGTATCACAGGTGTGAAGGCATGTAGGGCCAAGAGCCAACAACTTACTCCTGAGTAAGACCATTCTGCTATATTGAGAAGTCTCTTGTTTCCTGTCCAGTGGTCCAACAGTTAGGGATGGTAAAGAAATGAAAAGTGTAGGAGAAATGAAACAGATATCGCTGTCTGGCATACGTACCAATATTCAAAAAGAGTGTGGGAACAGCCCAGGTACACTCCTCATCACGGAGAATGTTGTGATGACGGTATATTGCACATCGGCTGCAAATGTTCACGTTACCACCATGTCGTACAGCATTTACGACAACATATCTTCCTTTGAATGAACTATACCAGGTTGCTATATGGAGACTGCCAGCTACTTCCAGTTGTAGGTTGTAGACTTTGATTCTCCAACTGATGGACATACACTAAAATCTTGGTATCCCCAAATTTGAGCCCACCACTTTTCTCTGCTCACAGTTGAATTAGCAGCCGTGAACGACTAAAGTACAACTCACGTGCACTTTATCCGTCAAAGGCTTCTGAATTCAACTGGGAGCAGATAAAAGTGGGTGCGCAAATGTGGCTACCCCTAAATCTGGCATTTATGACCACTATGGGTCGATTGTCCGATTCTTCCTTCCCGAAGCTCTTGCATATGAAGAGTGAGAAAGACTTTGGATACAGGGGATTCGGGTGACAGACGTTCAGATGATATACAGATCTCAACTGTTTTCAGTCAAGAACGAAGACACGATTTACTCTGATGATGATCATAATCCAACTATATGTCACCACCACAAATACCATTTCCAATTATGACACTGTGAATTATTACAACACCATCACTATGGTTACTTTCAATTAAGCCATGCCAATTATGACACCACAATTATGACACCGTCAGCTATTTTACTTCCAATTATGACACTGCCAACGCTGACACCGGCCCATCGCTATCTCACTGGTCCCATTATGACATCAGCAATATCACTCAATTATGATACCAGTAACTATGTCACTTTCACTTGTGACACTTATGAACACCTAGCCAACTATGTCACTTAAAATCTCAACTTACTCCAGATCTGTGTACATACGGACTAAATAAGTGTGCACTATCGATATTGTCAACTTACGCCATAGATGCCTTTCAAGAGACATTGGTAAAATACAAGGTCACAACCAACTGTATTACCAATACACTGCCAACTCGTCACTGCCACATCTGTTCATTAACCAACTATGGTGTTTTTGGCCAATAACATGTCGCTTTCTAAATATGTCAAATTCCATCAACTCACATCCCATGAACCACCTGAATGGCTTTTGTTCAATTCTGACATTATATTTCTATACTTGGTGCGCCTATCTCCAATGGAGGGAATTCAGTTCAACCAATACCATGGCTGGCCACAAACAAAGAATCCAGTAAAGTTACCTTTGCTCTTTTTGGATTCCTTGACCTTGTAAAAACATGGTGTATAGACACCAGAATCACGCTTCTACCGCTATCAAAGGCGAATGTCTGTAAATATCCATTTTTCGTGGCGGCCATTTTGAAATTCAAGATTGCTGCCGCACAAGTATGGTCCAGCATTGTTATCATGGTGCCATTGAATTCCTTGATCCTAAAAACATGGTGTAAGTCAGAAACCAGAATTTTGCCTCTACGAATCCATGGACCAAGATTAGGCAACAAGTAAGTAATGGTGGCGGCCATTTTTTGAAATTCAAGATGTCTGCAACAACTAAATGGTCTACCTTGTTTCAATGGCTCATTGTTGATTCCTTGACCTTAAATTGGTTCTCCTACGCTAAAAAAGGTGTCCAATATGGATTTCCTGCACTTACAACCATCTACACCGAGGTATTACACATACTTCTAGGACGAATCACCTTTCAATGTGTACTTTACATAGGACACCACCCCCCGGCGCCATCTTGGAATTTCCAATCATACAATTTCACATGGACCTTCCAATATAAACTATGTCAGAAAGAATTCCCAGCACCTAAAACCCTATAACGATGTAATTAAACATAATACTAGGTTAATCATTCAAATGTGTATCTTTTCATATACTGCTGGCGGCCATCTTGGAATTCCAAATTCCATACCATTACATGGACCTCTAATGATAAAAACGATGTCAGAAATGAATCCCCAGCACCCAAAACCCCTAAAACGAGGTTTTACACATCCCCTTATTAGGTATCAAAATTAAAAGTTATATTTTTAAAATGCTAACCTGGCGCCCATCTTGGATTTTCGGAATTCGCAGCCAGTTTCGAAAAACACTGTGTGCTTCGTAAAGGTAAATGGTCCAACACCTCCAAATAAGTCTCAGAATCTCGTGCGGATGAATTGTAAGCGGGTTTCTAAGCAGGTCATGGACTAATACAAGTAAATTTAATCCCACTCTATCCCAAACATGTGCCAATGAAGCTCAAGTCTGCTAAAGTTATCGCTCTCTATATAAAAAGAAGAGCAGACTTGAAGTGGGCAATTATCGGACAGTAAGGCATTCTTTATAGTAGATTAACCCATCGTGTCACCTCTAGTAACTTTTCCGAGGTATGGGCATTGAACATGAGGGCGTGGTGGCAGTGGGTGGCAATTAAAATTCAAACGCTAAATCTATTGATCCATGTAGTCCGATATGCAGAGAAAAATCAATTCTACGCTTAATCAAACATTCAAGTAAACGTAAGCACATAACCTCAAAACATTCTGATAATCCCTGGACTATCGTATTTGCTTCAGTGGGTATTCCAATGTAACAGTGAGTTGATGTTCTGACTTTTGAGCGCTCGTGGTTTGGATTCGAAGGAACACAAAGTCTTTTGCACTCTCTGTTAAAATGTCACCATCAAAGGCAGATTATCTTAGTTTTTTTTCATGAAACTTAACATACATAATAATATTTATTTTCTTTTTCTGTCTCCTCTCCCAACTAATCCGACGCTTGTCCAAAACTTTTCCTCTGGTGACACGATGGGTTGAATCTCTATAGTGATGTACTAAATACTTGAGAAAGTGTTTATATCCAAGTTGATCAGTATCTTTCAAGCAAGAATTTAATTTATCAATATCGTCGGTTTTCGTGTTGGATTTTTTTTAACGAGACTGGTCTCGTTTATCTAAAACCGACTATATGAAGATCACAATCGTCCCAGTATCATGCATGTTGGTATGTTTAAGCGTGCAAAAGCCTTCGACAGGTGTGAACCAGGATAGTTATGTTCTAAGCTTGGGTTCATGGGAGTAAACCCGGGGTGGTTCAAATCCTATCTTTCAAATAAACAACAGCTTGCGTGTATCGATGATATTTCATCCAAGTTCCAAAAAGTGTCCTGTGGTGTTCTACAAGGGAGCCTACTGGGCCCATTGCTGTACTTATGCTACAGTAATATGGTTTCCTCGATATATAACAAGCTGATGACAGTGTCATATCATCAGATAAAAATACATCGTTCCCCGGAACGCTTGTGTCGCCTGCTATGGCGGTTTGTCAACAGGAGTCGTAGTTTGGTGATGTTTGCTAGATTTTGGCCAGTCTTTGGTGTTTTGGCCAGTCTTTGGTGTTTGATTTTAATGAAATTGGGTCAAAGGTCAAATAGGGTCATCAAAGGTCAGTCTGTGTACATCCCAAATTAAGTCTTTGCCAGTTTTTTTCGTAACTTTGGTGGCTGTAGAATCTTATGTGCCAAAGAAATGTAGTTTTAAAGATTTTCACAAAACAGAGTCAAAGTTCACATATAGGTGTCACTTTGTTTACACAGTGTATGAGCTTTGGGCCAGTGGTTCTTCTGACCAAGTATGAAGTTAATCAATGTGTATGTGAGAAAAGAGCAATTGTTAACCTTTGTTTGATTTTAATGAAATTGGGCCAAAGGTCACACAGGGGTCATCAAAGGTCAGTCTGTGTACATCCCACATTAAGTCTTGGCCAGTGGGTGTTTTTTTAGTGACTTTGGTGACCTTAGCATCTTATGTGCCAAAGAAATGTAGGTTTAAAGATTTTCACAAAATGGGGTCAAAGTTCATATAGGGGTCATCAGACGTCACTTTGTTTACACCACGTATAAGTATTGGGCTAGCGGTTCTTCTGACCAAGTAGGAAGTTAACAAAAAGCATTTGTAAGAAATGAGCAATTGTTAAAGGGATAAGCAGCTATTGGCTGATCCGAAACATCGAAAAAATCATCCAAATTCATATTTTGGTATTTTTGGGACTGGCATGGATGTGCTAACATAACCTGCAAGTGGTTGGCTTGAAATCCGTGTATTAAAGACAAAGCATTACTTTTTATATGATTATGCAATTTCTATACGTGTGTATCAAAATTCCGACTTGAGATCAAAAAAGCCTTTCCCAGATTTACAAGCATACTATTGTGCACCATGACCTGTACAGTTGGACCTCAAACACAAACAATATTGATCTTTGTTTATTCTCTACTGGTGTACAGCTATTTAGTGTAAATTTTGAGATGCCACCGCTGTATGTCTATTTGTCAGAGACAGCATGACAAATATCCTGAAATACTTCATTTCCTGAAATACTTCATTTTTTTCACCTTTTTTGTGTTTTCGTTCCAACATTAAAGTAGATATATGGAATTGTACATACTTACCTTTGATTTGTAAGTTAAAGGTCCATGGCCCGATCGCTAATAGCCTCTTCCCCAGAGATGGCCCGTCGCTAGACATTTTGTCGGGGGGGGGGCTGACCAATATTAATTTTACACAGAACTCTATGGGCTTACAAAATCATGTTTTTAGCTCTAGCATCAAAACGGATTGAAATATCGGCACGAAACTTTACAGATGGGGTTTTGGAGTGAAGGCCAATCTATTAAGATGAAAACTTCATATCTTTAAAAGATGCATTTCCATATTTTTCAATTCTCTCGCAATATAGCTGCTTATCCCTTTAACCTTTGCCCACAGCCCATATCCCACTACGGAAAAAGCCATCCCGAACCCCAACATTGTTTCTCGTGTGCTCAGCTGACTTGAAATCGTGTAACCAATGGGTGATTAATAACAAGCTATCACTTCACCCCAGGTTGAAAAAAGTAACCAATTTTACTAAAAATTATAATGACCAAACAAAATCCCAAGACACTATCAAATATCTTGGTGTTAGACCAGATGCTTTCATCAGGTGATACCATGGTTGATTTAGTTGTAAATAAGATTGGCCGGCTTGAGTGTTTATATAGGCATTCCAGCTATCTCAACCAGACTTTTGCGCAGAAATCTCTGCGCTATCCTGCTGCAATGTCATTTGGACTATTGTTGTACCTTTTGGTTTTCTGGCATCAGCTCCAAATCAAAACAAAAGTTGCAAATTGTTCAAAACAAGATCATTCGGTTTATTCTCAATTATTCACCAAGAAAGCATATTTAATCAAGCTGTTCGTAACTCTGTCAAGTTCCTAAGCATTCAAGATCATGCAAGGCAACTGAGGTTAAATCACATTTTTAAGATTGTGCATAAAATAGGTTGTTCTTATCTTCATTAAAAATTCACTTCTCAAATATTCACTCTTTCCATACCCGATTAAGCCAATACAATTTCATGGTTCCTCACATTATAGGCATAGCTTTTAAATAGTTCTTTTATACAACTTTTATTGATTGGATTCTTTATCGCCACAAATTCAAGGCATCAGCAATAAAGCTGCATTCAAACTTGCTGTTAAAAAACATTTGGCAGATAATACCTTGAACTTGACCAGCCTGGCTATTTACAAGCGTACCTGCTTTCCCTCGAAGACATGGGACATGGTAGACTTTTTCCATGTGTTCTGTAGAAGATCCCTCTGTGTAATTGTTCTTCCTCCTCCTTCGGCTGCGGAGCAGGCGATTACAAGATTTCTCCATGCACATCTATCTTTGGCAAGTGCGGCTATCTGCTCAGCTTGTATCATGCCTTTATCATACACTAGCACACGTTGGAAGTAGGCTAAATAAGAGGTGCGTGGATGTCCAGGTCTCCTTTTGCCATGAGGTGGTATGTAGAGAGTGTATCGTCTAGCATGCTTTTCCTCTGGCAGACGAAGGATGTGTCCAAGGAAACTCAGCTGGCAATGTCTTACAAGGTGAATAAGAGGCTCAGTGTTAGTCATTGAATATAAGATGGTGTTTGAGACACGGTCTTTCCGTTTTATGTCCAGCATAATCCTATAGCAAGAGGTAGCAAATGCGTTGATTTTGCTTTCCATGTCTTGTGATAGCACCCAGGATTCACAGCCATAGAGTAGGATGGTCACAAAGGTAGTGTTGAATAACTTGACTTTTGCAGAGATGGATAATTGGGGGCTTTTCCACAGACGTTCTAGCTTCCAGAAGGTCTTTTTAGGTCGATTGCAGCAGATGCCCATTTTGGAAGCCAAGATATTGAAATCTGTCACATGGTTGATGGATTCACCCAAATGAGGTTCTATATAGATATAAGAGGCAAAACGTTACGTAATCTTTAGAAATCATCGTCTCGCATGTTTTTGCCGTCGCACAAAGAAAACATAAGTAAGCAACATGAGAAAGCAATGGCTGCCCTCCGCTGTTTCTTCCACATCTGTGGGTGCCCTTTGCATAACACTAATCGGTAGTGATAAAATTAATGTATGTGTTAGAGTGGCCAGGTGAATAATATGACCTGGATCATTGTGCTCGGATACTCCATCGCTTAGGTGCTATAGGCGCGCTTAGGATGAAAGAATATATTCATTGGAGGAGGTTTATTTAAATCAGACGACTGATGTGTCATTTCATTCGTATGTGTGTCCATGGTAGGACAAAATTATAAACCCAATAGCAACCCAACATCCAACAACTGATATTTTGCCGATTGTTTTTGTATCGAATTGACAATTATGTGTGTATACAATCCCCAAACTGATAATATTCGTGTCAAAATAATTCAAATGGATGTAAGCGCCAAGCACGGACGACTGGTTTTTGAATGCGTTTTCCCCCCCTTGGTTTCACCATAGACTTGAAGTTTTAATTGTTCATATTTACTTTATTAACAACCAGTGTGTACAATGACCATCATCAGCATCATCCTTTATGTCCCTCCTGTTTGAAGTGCCACAATGCAGTGATGGTGCAGAACTGGGGGGGAGCAGAGGGCATGCCTCCTCCACTTTTTAAAGTGCAGGGACCTAGCCCCCAACTTTTCAAGATTGGATGCCAGAAACCAATAGCAAAGTATTAAAAATACAGCAAGTAAACTTGCGTTATCCCCCTGGCAAGATGGCAGTCTGGAACATGACCTCAGATAACCTTCAACCTTGGTCCATGACCTTTGATATCACCCACACATGAAGGAACTCCTATTGCACCTTAACCCCAAGTCTGGTTTAAATCGGACTTAAACTTTTCGAAGGAGACACGAAAAACGAAAACCTAACCAAAACCTAACCAAACTGGAACACATACATACGGACATTCGCACCCTCGCAATATCCCCCTCTGCTTTTTCAAGACAGGGGGATAAAAACTACTCAGATAAAGTGTCAAATGGCCCCTCCACTTTGAAAATCTGCTGCCACAATGAAGTACGGTTCCATCTGTTTATAATTTTTTTAACTTGAGGAAAAAATTGTAAATATAATCTTCAATAGGTCTACAGTATTTTTTATGAGGTGTTTTGGTCCCTTCCCATTGAAATGATGTTCAAACTCATAATTCCTTAATTGTACCCTTTTATTTTGTACAATATAAATTGAAAAACAACAACAAAACAAAGCAACAACAATCATGTGTTTCACATTTGTAAAAATTTATTTTGCAGTAATATGCAGGTAATATCTGTTCACATTATGTACCTGTTCACAATAAAACCTGAAGTCTCTTAGCTTAACAGTTTTCCCACTATTTGTCATTACAAAAGCATTATTACAACAGTGTTATTTCTTTTCAAGATTTCAAGCCCATCCTTCAAGTAACTATCAAAATATATTAAAAATATAATGCATTTTGTAAAATTTTGATTTGAAACAAGTGTCTTGATGGATTCTTCTTGAAATACACAGGAAACCCCTGAAGCTACATGCAAACCTGCCCTATTCAGACAGCAACTTAAACATCTGTTTTGATGTGAGATTCTGAAAACACGGCTATTAGCGATCGGGCCATGGACCTTTAATATAGAGTTCCCAAGTGTTTTCAACCCAGGTTCCCCACAAATAAAGAAGATCTGGTCTGGCACCCTCTGGCTGAAGAGTGTTGAAAAAAAGGGGGAAACGTGTCCGGTCTCAGTTAAAATTGAACAAAATTAAAATGGCCACCTTTTTACCAACTTTTGTTTAAAAATGTTAAGATGCAAACCAAAATGATGTTAAAATCAACCAGAATTGGGCAGCTCTTGGCTTTTGCACTCTATGTATTCAGAGAATATCTGTGGGCTACCAATCAGAACAAATATGCAAATGACTCAATAATATTCATATTTACCCTCAATGCTTTTTTGAAGATACAAATTTCTCTCAATTTGCATTTGATCAGTTGTAGACCACCTACCAGGAATGTTTCAAAGGTTTATTGGATAAACAAGTAAAAAAGAAAATCAAAAGCTCTTTGATTTTTCTGTTGTGCACAACAGAAATGCTAGCTCATCATAATGATCTCATTACATAACAATGCCGTATTTGGCTTATTCACTTCAGGTGTGATCTAATTCATTGATAATCATTCCAAATATGCAAAAACCTGGACTCTGGTGTCTTCGTGAATCTTTAACAAGAATTTGTTCCATTATTTGGTCATTTCATTTTAAAGTTACAGTAAATCTTGTTAAGTCTGAAAATCTGATTGGCTTACTTTCTTATTGTTCAACACACCAACGCCTTTAATTATTTGAAAAGTTGCCTAACTTGTAATTCAATTTGTTTCATTTAATGAGCTGTATGGTACCTCTATACTGGGGTTTCATAAAGAGATGGTACAAGACCATTGGGAAAGAATTTTGCATGTATTTGGCAGTCTCAACACAATAAACTGCATGTTGAAGGATACGGTGGCAGAAAAGTGAATTCATCCTGACCAGGTTGTAGAGTACATTCATTGCCTTCAGAAACTATAGATAAGTGCTGCAAAAAAGAGAATGCAAGTATTTGTAAAACTGATGGACTGACAACCACATTTTATCTGCATAGATAAACTTGATGAGATTCTTCAGTTCTATGGATAAGGGCAAGACACTTAGAGTGATCATATTCTGCCTGATGTTTGAAATATATACCTTACATCACTCTAGAAAAAAAAATCTGTAATATCTGGTGTTTAACAATGTTTAAAACTCCAGGATGTTTCAAAGGAATATTAGATATGTTAGATGATGACATTTTACATTAATCTGCCTCTTATTTTGGAAGTCCCGTGGATGCAAATGAGGTATTGCCATTCATTCCGTTAAGCGCTACTGCACAACGTCATACAGCGCATGACGGAATCAATTGTAATACCTTATTTGCATCAATGGGACTTCTATATGAAACGTCTACCCTTATTTTTAAGGGCCACTATGTCTGATTGGAAGAAGTAAATTCATTTGCAGAGTGGCTATGACAGAAAATTTTAATCACAAGTGTCTGACAAATGCATTAAGTTCAATGGCTCTAAAAAGGGAAGAGGTTTCAAATAGAAGTCCCAAGTATGAAAATGAGGTATTGCCATTTATTTTGTCAAGTCAGAATCAGTTGTAATACCTGATTTCCTCACTTGGGACTTCTATATGAAAGTTTTACCCAAAAAATCTCTACATGACCTTTGAACTGAATTTGCATACCCTTCACAACTGCCAAGGTGCAGTCTATCAGCATACCACTGAAAAAAGAATTATGGAAATTAACCAAGAGTGTGTACTGACTACAAAAGGTCAAGAAGCTCTAGCAATACACCATGACCTTTGGCATCGATTGTATGATAACCTTTAACCTATGCATGCATGTGTATCGCTAGAATATGGCAATTTTAAAGTTGCAACCTGGGATTTTTGGGCATCCATATTGTGTCAAATGTAGTGATTTCATACAGATAAGACACCATTAAGATTCTTACCTTGTATTTGGCTAAAAATGCCTTGAAAGTGAAAACAAAAGGCGATTTACACTTGCTCAGTTCAATATAAAGTACAGGCTGACTTTGGTATTTCCTCCTATGGTAAATTAGAAATTGCACAATTTCTGTACCATAGAAGTAATTTTCAGCTTAATCCTTTCAAGTGGGGATATATTCGATAGAAAGCTTTACATTAGTGCAAAGACAAGATTTTCACATATTTTAGGGACATATGTTATGTGAAATCTCTTGTTGCATCTTTAACAATACATAAGTATAACAAACACAAACTTGATCTATGTTTGCACCAAGAGGTTATGCTCAATTAAAAGTGCCAACTAAAAAGTGAATGCAAACAAAAAATAATGCAAAATTTAAAACTTGAAAGATCCCTCTGTTAGGACATACACCTAACAGGATCAAAGGTCAATGTCACATAGGGGTCATTAGAGGTAAAGAAGTATTATGAAGTTAATCAGTCAATATGTATAAGAGAAAGCTGGACATGAACTTGTTTGAAAAACTTAGGCAGTTTAAGAGATTTCACATGGAAGGGGATTAAGAGCACAAAACATGAAAATACAATTTCATTGCTGACTTTTGACCTTCAGATCTGTATCTCACACCAGATGCAGTGTTACCTACTATGGTCCATTTCTTTACCTCCGTGCAAAGATGTCATATGCAGTCTTTGTGTGCGCATGTAAAAATGCTGTTGTTTTAAGACAGCTTGCGCGATTTACTGGTGCGACCTTCAAATCCCGCACTGACGTTACTGCAAGGAGGTAAGGAAATGGAGTATAAGATCCTCTGGGGCAAGAAACTTCAAAACTGGACAAGGGATCTGGGCAGTACAGCAACTTCTTGTGGAGATGGACGATGATTGCAGGTAAAAATCCCACTTCTGGCTAAAACAGCCAGGGGATGAAAATGACATTGCAAATGAATGACCTTAAATAACCTTTGACCTCAACATGTGTACCCTGATGTTTGCCTCTTGTAACTAATTTATACATATCCATACCATGTATAAACTTCCATGTTTGCACTAAGAAGTTGTGCTCAATTACAAAAGTAGTGACAAATGTTTTGACAGAAACACAAGAACAAAGCATAATGCAGGCACAAGGCATTTACAATTAAAAATGACAACCTAAAAAAAGGGTTGCATTGTATAATTTTCCCTCAAGATGTTTGTTTGAAATATTAATCGATTGCATCTTGCTCATGCTTATTACTATAGCTGATCATGACAGGATAAGAGACGCTCTCTTCTGTCTTGTTCTGTGAAGCTTAGTCCCTCCGTGTTTGATGGCACGGTCTTCATCATGTTTTACCTGTCCTTTTACTGAAAGTTGGTCTTGACAACATGTTTGCAACTCTTGCCATCAGCTATGATTAGCATTTCAGTGACATCTGTCTGGTCATTCTCCAAGTCTGGTCCAATGACCTGACACATGTTTGAGAACCATTTGACATCTTACTGATCATTCACTGCAATGATCATACAGTGTGGTACAAAAAAAGGTTTACACTTTTATATCTGCAATCTCTCAAAAGTGGGTGGACATATTACACGTTTTTGAAGATATTTATTAATTACAATATCTTGTTATAACCTGGTGAAAACAGTGTTCCAAACAAAGCTCAAATAACAAAATGGCGGTCAAATAGTGAAAAATGGTCAAAGCCCACTTTGCACACACATAAGTCTATGGGAAAACCATTATGTTGAACAGAAATCAATACCATTGCGTGAACTGGAGGCCTATTCCTTAACTAACTACTGACCACCCTTCGAGTTTATTTGAAGTGTTTACCGTTTGAAAATGAATGAGACGATATCTCAACCGTGAAACTGAACTTGAAATGCCTATTTATATAATAATTAAGTTGATTTCAATTGGGAGAGGATTTTAAATTGAAAGATACATGCATGTTTTTCTTGCCATGACTGATCGAGAGACTGCTTGTACATTTTCGAAGTTTGTATGGTTTGGGACAAGATCATAAAGAAGAAACATTGTATACCCGTTTTATTTTTAAATTTATAAGATAAACTTGAAAGGATTTGAGGTGCCTTAATTCTTACCTTTGTGGTTATTATCAAATACTAAGTCCCATGACGGGGTGCATTATTCAATGTGTGTATCAATCTTGGATATAATTCGTGACCGCCAACAGAGTGCCAGAGACTTGCCGTGTGTGCAAAGTGGTTTTTGACCTTTTTTCTCTAGATGGTGGCCATTTTGTCATTTCAGCTTTGTTTTCAATGCTGTTTTCACCAGGTTCCAACAAGATATTGTAGTTAATAAGTACCTTCAAACTATTTTGATATGTCTACCCACTTTTGAGAAATTTGCAGACGAAAAAGTGTAAACCTTTTTTTGGACCACTCTGTACAATGATATTGTCTGACACATTAACTCAAGTCTGGTTTAATGTTGCTTGATGTACTGACGATGTGTCTATTTTAAGAATTTCCCTGATGGCCATGGTTGCATAGGTAGAACTAGGTAAAGAAAATTCCATTTGAAGTGCTTGCTCTGTGCAATCTGTAAAATAAAGATACAAAGCAACATTCTTATGCAGACAATGCTGTATTGTTCCTAATCAATGCCCTGGAACGTCCCAATGGAAGGGCATTTATTTGAGAAATTTAGCAGTGTTTTTTTGGAAAAGAGAGTGGGTTTTGGTGAAAAATAGTGAATGTTTGGTACAAAAATACATCGGTCCTCGGACCGCATGTGTTGCCTGCCGTCGTGGTTGTAATGATAGGTCTTATTTGACCTTTGACCTTGGCATGTGACCTTTGACCTCATGAACATATGAGGGACCCAATGTTGCACCTATGATTCAAGTTTGGTTCCAATTCAACTACCAACTTTTCAATTTATGTCAATTTTACATTTTCAGCCTATCTTACAACTTGACCTCACATGACCTTTGACCTTGGGATGTGACCTTGGACCTCATTAACATGTGAGGGATCCAATGTTACACCTATTGTTCAAGTTTGGTTCCAATTGAACTACAAATTTTCAATTTAGGTCAATTTTACATTTTCAGCCTATCTTACAACTTGACCTCACATGACCTTTGACCTTGGTATGTGACCTTTGACCTCATCAGCAAATGTGGGATATCATGTTGCATCTATGACTTAAGTTGGGTTTAAATCCATCAAAGTATGTGGATATTACAAGCAAATGTTAAAGACACTATCAGTGATTTGAAAAATATTTGGAATTTGCAGGAATAGCTTCAAAGTGAAGGATAAGTCTGTAGAATTCTCATAAGTTACCTTTTCCACCTGTAGAATTGACAGAAAGGAAGAAAAAGGCAGTGTTCTATGATACGATTCCCCATTCAATTACGTGTTGTAGTAAGTGTCCGAACGGACAGTAATGACTAAAATTTCCGATTCTGTCTTTATTAGGTTGCTTCTGGTCTTATCATTTGCAGGGTATGTTAGGATACCTGTACTTGTTACATACATGCAAAAATCTGATTTTTGATGATTTTTTCGATTTTCTGATTTAGCAAATCACTGATAGTGTCTTTAACCCTTTTTCACAACAACAACAACAACAGACATCAACAACAACAGACATCAACAACAGACTACAGTGGACAAAGTGATCCCTATGGTCCGTATGCACAAAAGTGTTAGACCAAGTCTAAGGTTAGACATGGTCTAAGTGTAATATAGTCTCACCAGAAAAGACATTTTCCTTGGCGTTGACATGAAATATTTTGTATTTATTTTGAAATTTGCAATTTTAATCTTTAAAATTTGCTTTTTAATTTATAAAGAAAATGTAAATAACTGTCACTTTTGGACAAAACTAATTTTGACTTAGACCAGGTCTAACTTTAAACCTGGTCTAACTTTTTGTGCATACGGACCTATGTGTCTTCCTGCCTTAGGGCTGGCGACACAAAAATAGTGTTTTGGATAGAACTACAACTTTGGGGGAAATGAGTGTCATCTTGATGAATTTTTTTGTGTGAAAAATGATGCTTTGGTGATAATACAAGGGCCCTATGAAGGGGTTTTTATTAGGGAAGGAGTGTTTATTAGGTACAACATGCGGTACTTCATTATTAAGTTTCACAAATCTACACCAGGTTAGAACTGCACATGTTATATAATTATCTGGGTTATATAATTATCTGGGTTATATGCATAAGGTGTACAACATAATTAAATATTTTTCCTTCAAAATTTCAAGAACCATATTTGTCCAAACAAGCACCCAGGTCAGTAATTTTAGATGGGTCTTTATAAAGTTGAAATTTTAATCCCATTCTCCCCGCACTTGTCTGTTTTGATACAGAATTATCAAGTCACATTGGCTATATGTACCAACCACCAACATAGAGTAATTCAGTGTCGTATCCTGGCTTGGACTATCTGTCGGCACATCACCAGCTGTCGGCATATTGTGTTATGTCAGCTAAAACTATATATGGCAATGGTATTGCTAACACAGTGGAGTGAATAGAGCCTAGGGAACATATTCCATTCCAGGTTGATTGACAAACTCTTTTTCATCACCTGCGGGTAAAAATGCACTGGCAGTTGACAATAGAGATCCAACCTACTGAAAATTGATAAGAACTGTGACCTCTGCAGATCTGATAATTCTGAGAAATATGGGTAACTCTCACTCAAAATGGTTCATACTTTTAGGCTATGAGGCGTAGACCAAATAACAAGCTGCATAACAAATTCCGTAGTCCCTTCAAAGGGATAAGACAAAAAAACGGTGTACAATTATTGATAAATTATTAACATGACATAACCGTCTGTTGCCCCAAATAAAACTTGCACATTCTTAAAAATGAATAAAAATGTCACATCAATTTCTCTTTCATAATATCAGTGACCAATGGGATGGATAGACTTCAGTCAAACCATTAATAAAGGACATTACAATGGCCCTGTTATGCCAGCCATGTTATAGCCAGGTGTACACCTCCACGATTCGGGTTGAGTGTTGAGAACAAATTACCCATCCTCTTTCACAATAACTAACAGTTTGCATGATGATATAGGTCATTGCCCTACGTTTTCTTTGAAAGCGTGGTGATGATTGAATACAAATGAAGTCAAGCCATAAGAACGGATTTTAATTCTGCACAAGTTGTTAGGTCAAAGCCTTTGCCCCGCGAAATTCTTGGCATGAGGTTGTTGTTTCATCCTTTTCGAATAAGCATGAAAAACATGGACAAAGTTAATTGAAACGCCACTATAGGAGTATTTATTTATTTGCGAAAGATTGCGTTACGTTCATTTAAAAGAAAGAACTTCTCAAAACCGGTCTCATGAGTCTTTAAGCGAGACCATTACAATTGGTCGTGCAATCCAGTGAAAAAGGAATCTGAAGTGTTTTTCTACACCACCTACCGAGCGTAATAGAATAATATCTTTAGTTAACATTGGTTTGCTGAAGTCTAGTGTATCTATTGGTCACTGATATGGGGGAAATAAATTATTGACAGTGACATTTTATTCATTTTCAAAGGGAAATGTGCCAGTTTATTTGCCGCGACAGACGGTTATATGATGTTAATAATTATTGTATGAATCCACTTGGATGTGCTCTAGCCCTGATGCGGGACTACGAAACAGAACAAAGAGGACATGCCCCATAGTCTATTTACCATTAATGCAGCATTGTTTATAGACAAAAAAAAGTTAAGTTGGCCTCTCAAATCAGGAGGCTTGACCCATGTCTGATCTGATAAGGGCGAAATTGTAACCCAAATTGCCAAACTTGACCTATTTTGACCCCATGTGACCTAATCCTAAACCTCCTATAAGGTTATCCATTACCTTCCCTTAATGATCATTGTTACAACGTTTGGTTTTTTGCAGGTGATACTTTTGAAATAGGGAACATCTTCAGGGGTCCGGACCCCCCCCCCCCTCAGAGAAGAAAAACATTCTTTACCACTGGAGTTTAGTTCACTCTCCCAACTTCAATGGTTTAGAATGAAAAAATGTTGCTTGATAATGTATTAAACAATGACTGTATATCAAGATTCACGAACATGTGTCAACAATGGCAACATCAAAATTGAGGATTTATTGGGCCAATTACCTACTGGAAATCATTATTTGCTATAGAAAATAAGGATAGAGGACCGCTATCCAGCAACCCCGCGGCATGGATTGTCTTGAAGTTAGGTCACCATAACAACCTGGGGAGATTGGGAGAAGAAGTTGCTATACGCACTAATTTCGCACCTCCTCCTCGCGCAGTGTACTTGCGCAATTTTCGCGCCGTATACAAGGGCGTATTACGCGGAGAGTATACTCAAAATAGTTGCTCAGTTCGGTGGCCACAGTTTTTTCAGTGGCTGATGACTGTGACTTGTGTTTAGTATCACTTAGAACATGTTGAGCATTTAAAACATGCTCACATGCCGTTTAACTGGGGTCGGGTAACGATCGCACCTTTCCCCAACCCCATTCCACAAAATGGGGAAATCCACCTTTTGCTTGATATTTTGATTAAAAGGTCCGACAGAGGAAAATTTGACAATAGAACGTCGAATGTTGGTCGTTAATGGATAAGAGTCATAATTGAGCTTTGTTTTCTAAATCAACTCCAAATGGCCTATGGCTTATCTAAATTTTGACTAGGAAAGGAAACTGATAGGCTAAATTTGTAAGGGAAGATTGGTTTGTTTTGCTTATATAAATTAAAACATAGGCTTTTAAGAAGGTATAGTTAAAGAAAATAAAGAACGAACATCTTCACCCTGTTTATAGAAAACATGTTCAATGTTTACAGTTTGTGTTTAAATAAGGACTCATCTTCACCCTTGTTTACAAAATTGAAGTTTCGTAATTTCCGTGGTACTTAAGAACGATCCATTCTCATAACTTAATCATTTATTGAAGCCCATATCAGCGATTTTCTTCAAAATGTAACAAATCGCGCCCCCCTGTTTTTAATCAAAATATATTTTTTAACACTGTTTGTATTGAATTGTTCAGGTAAAGACCTCTGCAAGTGGATATAAGCGTAAACACGCCTCTATTGTCAAGAAATGATTTTCTGCTGTCTTACTAATAAAATGGATCCTACATTTTAAGGTCCAGAAACAATCGAAAATGGCATCTTAAGACGCTTAGATGCTTACGTGCTGTTTTTCACAAAGAAAGACAGTGTAATATAAGTTGCATGTATAAATAACCTAACACACTAGAAATTTGGAGGGAAAAAATGGGCATAATTTGGAAAAAGTGTGCTTGTGGCTTTTATCGGTTTTGACTGGAAAGGAATTACTTTGAAGATGACCCAAATGCGACAAACCATGACATGGGGCGTGGTAGTGCCAATTGTGGTACGTGGTTGTTTTGCTTATTATCCTAAACATATCGGGCGAAAATGTTACAGGTCACACACTGCCTAACGAAGGCGAGAGCGCACTATGGTTCGACTTGTAGACCTACATCATGTTAAAAAGTCTGACCTCCCTCCCCCCCCCCCCCCCCCCCGCCCCCGCCACTACGGGAAAGTTTACAAAATATTTTCATGCGGGAAAACTCTGGGTTTAAATCGACGGATAGTCCATTCGAAGCTAGACAGTGTGGTTAGGTTTTGTTATTGGAAAGTTGCAGCGCTTTGTCGCACAGCCCTGAAGCGAGACAAAAACCACCCCGCACAACGGACCACAGCTATATATCTATATCTGTGGACACGGGACGGCAGAGAGGAAAAAAATATGCGAAGCGACGTGTGCGCCTATCGTCCACATCGTGAGTCCGGAGGCGCATCACACAGCCGTTGGCAAAATTGTGTTTGCTAACCTCGGACGCACTTCAATACGCGCACGGAAGAATCTCTGTCGCTATCTTGATGTTCTAGGGATTTGCTGGAAACCCCCTCTAGTGCCCATTTGTGTCAGAGACATCACTTTGTTATGGGAAGTCCAAATGCAAGTTGTATCATTCAGTCTGGGCATAGTTGACCAAGACCCAAAAGGGGCGGGCACTCTCAAGAATTTGGTTTGGGTAGGAGTGTGGCATTAAAATAAAATATGGTGCTGTCTTGGGTCAAAACAAACATTGTTGGGTCTTCAAAATTTCAAGCCCTCAAAAAGGACATGTGATCCCTGAATAGCATGGAATATGCTTAGAGAAACATCTAGATTTCAAAATTTCTTGAGCCTTCATAGGTCCCTAGTCACAACTGCTAAACACTCAGCTCACTCTGCTTTACAGGATAGAATATTTATTGGTCTGACCAAACAAAACTGCAGCGAGACCACTTGATATTCTTACCAGCCTGCATGATGCTCTTACAAAACCTGTGTGATAGCCCTCCAATCCCTGTGTGTCTTGAAGGTTTTGGCAAAGACCATGTGCCATAGCTGCCAGGTGTTGATTTGGCAGGTATAACACTTAGAAGAACACCAACTGCGACAAATGGCAGCTTTTGCAGATGGAGCCTTCTTGAACTAAACCTTGATATGGTCTTACAAAACTGTACATACCCTTACAAAACCCCATGTGTGTTTGCCCTTACAAAACCTGTGTAATGCCCTTACTAACCGGGTGATGCCCTTATGAACCTGTGAGACGTTCTTTGCCAATACCTGCAGCTGCTTATAATCTTATTCCTTATTCTGATACACGCATAATATGAAAAAGTTGATAACAAGCATTTGTACATTCAGTAGGCACAATAGGGTCCAATTTATGTTTACACGTGTGGCGAGTTGTCTAGAGAGGCTGGCCAATAAAATTCCCTATAATTTTGTGACGTTTTGTTGTAAGGGCCGTTGGTGAACACATTCCCAGGTAAGAATACACATTCCCAGGTAAGAATACACATTCCCTCCCGGTGTAAGAACACACACAAACACAGTATTTTGGTCATTCGTATCCCGGAAATTGAAAAATCAGATTTAATTATGAAACTTTGTGTGTCAGTGTACCACAGTAACTCCATATTACTAATTAAAATGTTTGCACCATTTTACTACCTGCTTGTTGAGGCACCTCTTTTCCTTCTAGCTTGTCAGGTCAAAGTTTGTGTTAAGTTAACTTTTATATTATTATACTTCGTTTGACCTTAAAGAACTTGTGGGTTTATATAATGTGAAATGTAATTGATATTTTGGTTTATTTTTTTTTCATATACAATTTTTGAACCAATAGTGCTGTCAGCAATCAGTGAAAAGGGTCCTTAGATTTTCTAACAACCAGGGCCGGAATAATAACATTTGCAATCTAGCTAAAATGATCATTGTTTTGTTTGTTCACGAAACATTGATGACAAAAATAAAGGTGATGGCATTGCATAAACCAGATTTGCAAAATGGCCGCATTTTAAAGGTAATAGCCTACATGTGACTTATTGTCGGAATGTATGTTGTCTGGTCCCG
Source organism: Ophioderma brevispina (assembly GCA_023653785.1). NCBI lineage: Eukaryota > Metazoa > Echinodermata > Ophiuroidea > Amphilepidida > Ophiodermatidae > Ophioderma > Ophioderma brevispina. The sequence continues at coordinate 20,933 of JAMKCH010034087.1, forward strand.
AGGTTTCATATACAATTGCCAAATTGTCGAGCTGGAAA
>JAMKCH010034088.1:0-18791 GCA_023653785.1 Ophioderma brevispina
TCCAAACGAAAACATCCTTTGGCCCTAAGAATTTCACTGGGTATAATGAGAAAAATAGTAGCTTTCTTCTGATACACAAGGTGACCACTTCCGGAAAATCGGGCTTCTGGGGACGAGGGCTATTAGCGATCGGGCATGGGACCTTTAATTTTGAAAGGAATCTCTAGTCTAGGTAGGGAAAAAGAGTACACTGGGCATGTACGAACAGGCACACATATCAATAAACAAAGTTGACAAAAACCTAGTCTGCAACAGTCCGTCATATTTAGTCAAATTATCTTAAAAATTACATTGGGGGAAGCTCACGTTTTATTAAAATGGCGATACGATGCTTGTAAAGTATCCATCAACGTGTGTCAATGTCAAGTATGTTCTTACTTGAGAAGCGGGCGACGCCTTTCCCGGCACCTTTCATTCTTGAAACATGTTTCGTGCATAAGTTCCAAAAGCAATTTGACCGCGAAGGTGGTACCGTGATATATCGTTTCTTTCTTGATGTCGAAAATATTATCGTAATCTACTTCCGTAATGTTTGTAAGATCCCTCAACTTCTTTCGCCCAAGGCGCCATCGAGCTATAAAAACTGGCTCAATCAAAAACAAAACCACGTGCGAATGCTTTAAATTTTCGTTTACTTCATGGCATTATTTAGGACATTAGTCGTGTTCATTTTATAGACACGTACCATGAGGTCATTTCATTGGATTCCATACATTTATGGAGTGAATATCGCAGATTTTTGCTCTCGACCCCGATTTACCGCCGTTCACACTATCTGAAAAGTGCGTGTAACTGGTAAAGGCATAGTGTTCTGTGATCATTTATCATTAATAGTGCCAAAGGAAGATTTTGTGGGTTTGGCCCGGGGGCTCAAATACGAAGGTAGAAAAACTCGCAGCCGGCTTTTAACAAGATGCGCGATAAATCGCTCGGACTTAAAGCTTTTAGCTGCGAGGACGTGCGCGCTGATCGCGCGCGCGCGCTCAAAAGACACTGTCTGTATCGGATATCGTGTGATCGGAAGGGTTTGCCAGTCATCAGTCGGACGTAACCCCGCAGGAGTTCAGAGTCAGGGTTAATTTGTTGAGTTACATCACACAGGATTCATTTTTTAAAAGTATGTTTGCCCCTATTGTTAAATGATTTTGAAGATCATTTTGAGGCTGTTAAATAATTAAGCAAAGTATGTCACTGCATTTTTATACAACAACCCTAAAAACAAATTCACTGAGAAATCGCTTTCTTTTCAGGACTGCACCATTCCTATTCAATGTGAGGGTGGGCATTGGTGGTGCCAGTTGTGGATATTGGGCTGATTTTGATGCCAAATGATCAAACTAGTGGGCATTTGCAAAACGAATGTACGAAAATACGATCATTGGAATCCGCTCTGATTAGCTAAACAATACAAAGAAATTATCAAAGGAGTCCAAAAAATACTGCATTAATTTACTGCCCGAAGCCCACGTTTCCATGAGCCATTTGGGTACTCGGTCTCCGAATGTTGAGAGTCCTTGGCATCTTGTATGGCCCAAATCTAATCTTTTCCAGGAAGAATCATATCATCAAACAAATTGACAAAAATGTTTGTGGGAGAATAGGCGTTTTGAGAACAGCACTTGCTTAAAGACACATCAGTGATTGCTAAGTCAGAAAAAAAATCGAAAAAAACTCAAAAATCAGATTCTGACATGTATGTAACAGTACAGGTATCCCTAACATACTCTGCAAATGATAAGACCAGAAGCCACTAATAAGGGACAGAATTTGAACTTTTTAGTTCCTTACGTCCGTTCGGACACGTATTACAACACGTAATGAATGGGATCGTATTTGGAACACTGCCGTTTTCTTCACCTTTTTTTCAATTCGTCAGTTGGAAAAGGTTATTAGAGAATTCTCAGACGTATCCTTCACTTTGAAGCTATTTCCTGCAAATTTCAAATATTTTCAAATCACTGATAGGGCTTTAATTGACACAGTGTGAGACATCGTACTTGAAAGAATAATCAGGGCGCCAGGTTCGCTAGAAAAGAAACTTATAAATTAATAAGGGATTTGATGGGAATTCATGTAAGTGAAATTTTGATGTATCATTTAGCTCAAAATAGTGAATTTCATGCTGGGATCTGATGAATGGTGTTTGTAAAGATGCATTAAATAATATTTAAGTCCAGTGATCACAGTCTGTCACCTCGTAGATGAACAAATAAAGAATTTTAACTAAAAACACTGTTCTGACAAGGTCAAGATTAGAACACCATATTTCACCCATGCCACAATTGTTAATGAAGGAACCAGTATATTTGAAAAATCAGTAAAATAATTTTAGGCTTTCCTTTCAAATTTGACAAAAAAAAAAATGTAGGACTACTACTACTAGGGGGGGGGGGGAAACATTAAAAACAAAAGTAATTGGGTCATTCCATGCCCAAACACCAATGTGTGGGAACCCCACCCTCCAGATTGTTGAAAATTGCAAGTCAAGGTAATTTCATGGGCACACGAGGAGGGCAAAAGAAAAATTAAAAATTCCATGTCGTTGAGTTATGGGCCTCAAGTTTTAAGACTAGGACTATTTAACAGTGTTGATGACAGTATTAACAAAAAACTTTATTAATTGCCTATTTAATACTCATTAGTTCCCTTGTTGACATAACAAAGCAAATAGAATTTTTTTCCTATCCCCCTAGTAAAAATACGCCCCTCAAATAGTTGCAATGGTGCGAAATGGACTAAATGGGAATTACACCAAATAGTGTTTAAATAACACCAAATTAAAAAAAAAAATAGCATTGAAAAATATTCGCATACACTAAAAACAATCATTGTGATATAAGTTTGTTTTATTTTTGCTTCTTCAGTGAAAAAAACAGATGAAGCCAAAGTTTGGCCATTTTTGGTTTTAAAAGTTGCAGAATTCAGAACCTGGGAAAATTTGAACCTGGGTCACCTACATGTCCGGTAGGATTGTTTGGGACCCAATGTTTTGGATTGATACTGAGTCACAATAAAGTGGTCTGTAGTGACTGAAAAAAAAATCCCAAAATACTTAGTCAAATTGCAATTTATATTGAAAGGTTTCGGAATCAGCAACTTTTAAAACAAACTGAGCTTAATTTTGCTTGATATGTGAATCCACATTTTTTTCCAATGAAGACATCAAAAAATTACAAACAACAACACTTATTCACAGTGATGGTTTATAGTGTATGCTAATATTTTTCAAATGTAGAATCATATCAGGTGTAGGCGTCAAAATAAGTGCCCTCTATGTGTGGTCCATTTTAGTCCTTTGCCCCATGGCAACTATTTGAGGGCCTATTTTTACTAGGGGGGATGCAAAGAAATTTTACTTGCCTTTGTTACTATGAAACGTAAGGATTATAATAAATAGCATTAAAAAGTTTTTTAATTACTGAGATCTCACAATTTTGTGAGTCCGAATCGTAAAACTTTTGAGAGCCCCATAACTTCAAAACGGAATGGATGGATTTGAATGTTTTCTTTTTGAACCTCTCTGTAAGCCCATAAAGTACCTTGACTGCAATTTCAACAAAATCTGAGAGGGTGGGTTCCACAGCTGGTGTTTGCATGGAAATGGACCCTGTGGGCGTGTAAAAATGTACGTAAATGATGTACAGATGAACCAACTGCCGATAGTTTAAAGTCATGGGGTACTGCATAATATTTTGACTAGTATTTGATTAACATAGTGTTGTATACTGTTGAAAAGGGTCATAGGTTTAATAAAAGATGTCATCTGAAAGCCACGTGGAAGGAAACTAAGATAACAGGAGTTGCATGATTGAGCTGATATCAAAATTAATCTTGCTGGTTCAATATTTTCATTAAGTTTTTTAGAACTCAGGATTCAGGACTAATGTTTTTGTTTTAATTTCGAGGTTGTGCTTTACTCAATCAGTAGGAAGGAAATTAGGGTTATTGATAGGGGTAGTGGTAGTTCGTTTAGCACATTGCTGCAAGCACAATTTTAAGGTGTGTGACAACAATTGACAAATCATTACCCCCCCCATAACAATTAAGATGTTGTATCAGGAGTTTTTTCTCAGCACCAAGGCACAAATGGACAACTGAAAATAGCTGATATGCAATGTTCTATGGACCAAGTTGTACACATTTTGCTTGTTTATCCAAGCAAAACAAGTTGAGTTAGCCGAATTTAACTCAAAATATTCTAATGACCGTTTGGCTTACCTGAAAGGTAAACCCGTCTATTGTTGGGATACTACCTGTGGGTACGTAGGGAAGAAAAATCAGATCATTATCAGGTCACCCCACCCCCCCTGTAAGCAGCTATTACCAAAACGTTGGCTCATCACTTAATGATAGAGATTGTTATTGTGTTGTTTTAAAATTATAATTCCAAAAATCTGCTTTACAGTTCATGTTTAAAGGTGTTGTAGAGGTATGTGTATTGGTTCTCTACTTGATAGAGAGCTGGCACTTGCAAATACACCCCATCAAGTACCGTGGGAAACAAACTTGCGGTTTTGATGGTAGACGCATCAATGCAGTTCAAGCCCTCTTCAATACTGTGCTAATAATTAATATTGATAACCACCTAAAAGGGAGGGGGTGCGGGTTTTTGTTAGGCCAAAAAAACAATGTTTGTCTCAAAAAGCTGAGTGAGTGCTGACAAGGAATTGCGGTATGCGGTATTTTTTTTTTTTTTTTAATTTCAACTTTTGTGCTCGGCAATAAAATATCAATGTGCACCCACTGATCACTTTCACATGAGAGTGTACATCTACCATGGTATCGAATTCTGCCGTCATGGCAGTATCAACTGCAGAGATTTCCTGCCTCAGATCCACATATGGATTTCCCCCATAACAAGATTCAATGCAATATATTTAAGAGGTTTGTTATTATCAGTTTTGTGGAGGATCCATTGTTTATAGTTGCAGCCGATTCAACCTTTAACTTTGAGAATAAATGTATCCATCGTATTTACGAAGCACATGCTATATACGGCGACGGTGCAACAATTTGACCTATGACCCGCACACATTAAAATTAAAGGTCCGATTGAAATACACGTAAATATACCTGTGGTGAATGAGCGATTTTAAACTGAAGCGGCAAGATTTGCAAGGAATCATATATTAATGGATGGCCAACGAGTAACTAAAACTGTAATATGTAATTTAATGTATGGGTCTTACGATGTGGTTTGCGATATGCGACGTTAAACAGCCACTTTAGTGACAGATTCCACCCGTTCGAGCCCTGCACATTTAACGGGGAAGTTATTATTGCCATTTAATTGGTGGTGGAGTGTTTTCATGCACACGGCTGGTGCCCAGACGTTCGTCTCTGCACTCACGTCACGTACAAATAGTCAATTCCCCGCCGAGAGTCGCGATTGCGTGAATCGTGCATTTCACCAATTTTAAGTTTTCAACAAAAAATCGGAGTTCATGACTTTTTTTTTTTGAAAAAATAAAAATAAAAAAAAGTTCCGCCATAACTTTTTTTCAATTTTCGGCGAACTTTAACAAACTGCGCAGTCAGCTTTGAGACAAACCATTTTTTTTTTTTGGCCTTAGATTATTGGATGAAATGGATTCGATGGCTCAAAATTTCAGGACGACAATGACGAAAAATACGCCTCTGTCATCTGATATAACAATCGATACTACTTCCGGGAATCGGGGGGGGGCGGTACCAAAGAGATCGGAACACGCCCCTTAATATGGGCTGCATATTTGGCCGGGATCAAGTTGTCCCATCAATGGGAGAAGAGAAGTGTCATCTTACTCTATGAATTTATCATCACTTAAAAGAAAAGAAGTGAGACACTTTACCTTCTTCACCTTCAAGAATTAATCGGAATCATCTTGATAAAGCTGTGCACGATGCTTACGAATATAAAGGAGTCCAAGAAACCAGACATTGAAAAAAAACATGTGAGCTCCTGTGTGGTTAGCAGAGATCAAATCTTGGAATTATTTGATGTAAACCGCAAGTGTGTAATTCAATTCGCGGTACATGTACCGTACCTGTATGCGTGCGTTTGCCACAGTTTGTACCTCTCCAGAGGTCACTGAAATGCTGCGTACAGGGATTTGGGTTTACTTGGAATTGTCCGATGTAAAATGTTTTGCAAAGTAAAGACGACGGATTAGTAGTGAAAAATGGCTGCAAGTGGTAACAGTTTTTAAAAGGACAGTGGGATTTACGAAAGAAGACAGTGACTGTGGCATGGGTTTGATTCTGCTAGAGGAAGCAATCTTGCGCTTGATGGTAGACGCAAATAATGAAGGTTGACAAAGCCCTATTCAATATGTGCCAATACATAAGTGGTTAACCACTAAACGGGCGGTTTTTTGTTTAGGCCAAAAAAAAAAAATAGTTTGTCTCAAACAGCTGATGGTGGTTTAAAAAGTAATGCGGTATGCGGTATTTTTTTTTTTGTTTTATTTTCAACTCTTTGTGCTCGGCCAATAAAATATCAATGTGCTGCAGCCACTGATCACTTTCACATGTGGTGTACATATACCATGGTATCGAATGCTGCAGTCATGGCAGTATTCAACATCAGCGAGTTACTGCCCTCAGATCCACACATGGATTTCCCCAAAAAAGATTTCAATGCAATATCTGTAAGAGTTGGTTCTTATCAGTTTTGTGGAGGATCATTTGTTTATAGTTGCAGATTCAAACTTTACTTTGAGAATAACTGTATTCCACGTACTTTCCGCAGCACATGTATATAGCGACGTTGCAATTGACCTATGACCCGCCACACCATTTAATTAAAGTGCCGAATTGCAAATACACGTTAAATATACCTTTGTTGAATGCGCGATTTTAAACTGAAGCGGCAAGATTTTGCAAGGAATCATATATCAATGGATTGCACAGCGATAAAACTTTATTATGTACATTTAATTGTATGGGGTCTTCACGATTTGGTGTTGCGATATGCGACGCTAAACAGTCACTTTACGTGACAGTTTTCACCCGTTTCGAGCCTGCACATTTTACCGGAAGTTTATATTGCCATTTATTTGGTGGTTGAGTGTTTCATCACACGCTGGTGCCCAGTAAGTATCGTCTCTGAACTCACGTCAACGTAAAAAATAGTCAATTCACAGCGCGAGAGTCGGAGCTTGCGTGAACGGCATTTCACAATTTAAGTTTTCAACAAAAATTCGGGAGTTCTGACTTTTTTTTTTGAAAAAATAAAAATAATAAAAAAAGGTTCCGATAACCTTTTTTTCAATTTCGGCGAAATTTACAAACGCGCACGTCAGCTGAGACAAAAACCATTTTTTTTTGTGGCCTAGATTTGGGATTGAATGGATTCGATGGCCAATTTCAGGACGACAATGAGGAAAAAATACGGCCTTTCATCCTGATATCACAAGTCGATACTACTTCCGGGAAATCGGGGGGGGGGGTCCCAAAGACGATCGGAACACGCCCCTTTAATTATGGGCTGCCTATTTGGCGGGATCAAGTTGTCCCATCAATGGGAGATAGTGTCATCTTCACCTCTATGAATTTATCATCACTATAAAACTGAAGTGAGACACTTTCCCTTCTTCACCTTCAGAATTAATCGGAATCATCTTGATAAAGCTGTGCACGATGATACGAATAAAGAGTCCAAGAAACAGACATTGAACAATGTGAGCACTGTGTGTTAGGAGATAAACATTTGGAATTATTTTATGTTAAAAACCTCAGTTGTGTAATTCAATTCGCGGACATGTACCGTTACCTGTATGCGTGCAGTTGCCACAGTTTGTACCTCTCCAGAGGTCACTGAAATGCTGCGTACAGGGATTTGGGTTTACTTGGAATTGTCCGATGTAAAATGTTTTGCAAAGTAAAGACGACGGATTAGTAGTGAAAAATGGCTGCAAGTGGTAACAGTTTTTAAAAGGACAGTGGGATTTACGAAAGAAGACAGTGACTGTGGCATGGGTTTGATTCTGCTAGAGGAAGCTCTTCATAAAGCAGAGTGGCCCAGTCACAATAAAGTGAATAGACACTGCGAATGGCCTATAGTCACGTGTATAGTGATATGGTTGAATCTTATATTTGTCAGAAGGCTGCCTGGCTAATATATTAATGCTTTGGTAAAGGTTATCCTACCGTACCAGTGAAAGTTTGATAGTGCGTGCCAGTTGCATGCAGTTGTGGGAGACAATGGGCCCCAATGGTTAGGGTATTCAGTTTGGGAGAAGGTCCCCGGTTCGAGCCATGGCGGGGCCACTATGATTAAAGCTGGAATTCTGCTTCCTGTGGTTCATTGGACTGGGCCAATTAACATTAGATACCCCGTCCTGCGGACGGGACGTTAAACTGACAGTCCAATGTACATGGAGAATAACGCCTGTATATGTAATTGCAAACAGGTTGCGATAAGAGAGGGTGAATGAAAACCCCTTGGCGTCCAAAATCATCCTGAATCCCTGGGCATCATTGAAAAACAGTGTCTGAACACTGAATGTCTACCCAGCTGCAGGCTAAAATAGAATGCCTAAAAGTAGACAGAAATTGAAAAAAAAAAAAAAAAAAAAAAAAAAACAGGTAAATGGCTTCGAATAAGAGAAAAAGTCAACTAATTAGCTGCGTTGTATGTATAAACAGTTTTAAGTCAACTGAAATACATTTATTGAAAGTTGTTGTTTTAGGGTATTTACATAAACATCACGATATGTTCAAGTAAAACCAATTAAAAGAATGGTTTGTGATATACTGTGGGTTAGCGTCGGAAGGTTGACAACTGCATTGTACTTCAGTTTGTGCTAGATTGTTGTAATTGTGGTTTGTTAGCTGGATGGCGTGTACATTTTGAGAATTGCCTCCCTAGCCATGTCATTTTCAAGTTCATGGAAAATGGAGTTGATTATACGAATCGCCAACACATACCTGGTACTTGTTCATTTCCTTGTGAATGCCATGTCCTCCCTCTCTAATTAATCAAACCAAGGGGTTACAAATTAAGGGTTGAGATTTGGGTTACATCGTGATGTTGGTAAGTCTTTCAGATGCCTACCAGAGGGTAGCCGGGGGATGAAAAGTGCCCCTTTTTGAGGAAAATTGGGAAGGAAAAAAATGGAACATCCTAAATTAACCCTTTATGCATCCTTTTGCCCTGGGATTGGAATGCTTGTGTGTGCTGGTTTACCCCTTGAAACGACTGGTCTGGCCATGTGTCGGGCTTTGCAGTCCGAGAATTCAAAGAAATAGATGCAACCATGCTTGTACTGCCTGGATCAATGTAAAGGTACAACATTTTGCCCGTTCCCTCTGCTATGAACCGGGAACTACATTCAGTTAGGTCCCCTTCTCATTGTAAAAGTACCTCTGGTCTGGAGACAATTGCAGAAAATGCGGAATGTCAATATTAACAGTCAACCTATGATTCTTATTCATCTCTCATGTGTCTGTGTGCACACAAACGACACAGCAGTGTAAATGGGTGGGGTTTTTCTCTTGTAGTGCCACTAGCTGGCACTACGACAGTAGCCCTGCCTAATTTTTTCCTCACACACTTGATTTAATGATTGTCACTGATTCAATTCATAGGAACTACATACGGTTAAACTGAAAATGTCTTGAATGGGAAAAAACATCTTAAATTTAAATACCTATACAATGAGGAATACTTTTGCATCTATGAATTCAAGACACTGAAGAAAATACTACACTGAATTCAAGACCCAAACCCAGATACAAACAAAGTCAATCAAGATTGAATTCGAATGATTCCACCAACTGTTAATCTTGGAGGTAGGGCTTAAGATTGTCAAGAGATTAACTTTGCTTGGGTGCACTCATATATAGTCAGTATTGTATGAAGCTTATAAGAAATCCTATGTATATTATTGATTTTGGTTTTGGATCTGGATTGGATCTTGATTTAAAGCTTTCCTGTTTGTTAAATGCCTATTCCTATTCAAAGTGAGGACTTAAATTTAATGATTTTTCCATTCAAGACATTGTCATTATATGATCAAAAACTGGGATGCTCTTTCTCTTTTGTTTATTTGACATCAGGGTGGTTGATGCTTCAGGATTTTTCCTGATTCAGGAATTTTTTATTTTCAAATTTCTGCAACTTTATTTATTTTTTTTTTTTTTTTTTTTTTTTTTTTTTTTTTTTTTTACTTTTTGGATTTTTTTTTACCAAATTCAGGATTTTTCCACAAAACTCAACACAGCCCTGGTCCAATTCGTTGCTAATCCAAACTTTTTATTTAAAATCAATTACCCTCAATTTATCGTAATTAGAGTTGATTTTGTTATTCCCTGTGATGTTTAATAAAAAACCAATTTGTCATAATTGCAGAAATCCAGTTTTAATTCATCAAGTCATATATGTTCCCCTTGAGAATTAAGTTTTCAAGAGTGGGTCTGTCATGCCAAGTTTTATCCTCTGCACCTCTGTTAAATTCCTTAAAAGGCAAATAATTTCACTCTATTTTTCTGCTTTCTGACTGGATTAATGTTTTTTTGTGTGTTTATTTTATCCGTTCTTCCTTCTTTGTTCTTCGGAAGATTTTGCACCTTATAATAGAGTGTTATACAAGGGGGTGAAAAATGAGTATTGCCGATAATTTTGTCCTCTTAGTTGATGTAGCTTGATCCCGGAGCAGAGCCCAGTTTGACAACCAATGGTGTCAAACTCGGTCAAAAAATGAGAAGGTTTCCGCCCAAAAACGCCATTTAAGGGAGAGGGGTCTGAGGGGGGGTTCTGAAATTGTATAAATTTGTCAATTACTGAATTTACTGTAATTATATACAACATTTTAGCCATGTTGGTGTCTATATATGTATTGAGTCCAAGATCCATCTGTAAATTTCCAGCAGTCAGATCTACCGCTTTCGTGTAAAAATGGTGATTTTGGTCAAATTCAGCTATGATGGCTCTTTTTCCATTAAAAGGTAGGCGCGCTTCTGATTTGCAATCATTGAAAACTTTTTCCTAAAGGTTATAATTGATAGTACCTACTGCAAAAATTTGAGCTCTTTAACACTTAACTGCATAAGGTCTTCTGCACGATCCGTTATTGCATAACCGGGGGGTGGGGGGGGGTTTCCTATGGACCCCCCCTAATACAACGCACTTTCCTAAAGATTTTTTTTAGGTGAAATCCACCACAGGTTATAAGGCTTCAAAGACGATCAACAATACAGAATAAAAACTAAAGAAGTTTGTTTTTCAGAAAGAAATAAGGGGCAAAACATTGAATTTTAAATTTTGCGTCAAAATGTGCGAAAAAGACACTAATTGTTTCTGCATTTTCTACCACCAAAATAAAACCTTGTTTCACCTAGACTTGTGCTTTGCTTTAATTGGTGAATGATGTACTATATTTACCATATAAAGCACAAACATAAATTTCTCATGGCCATTTTTCTATTTGTTAGGGTTACTTGTCTAATTTACCATAGGGTTCCTAGAGTAACCGCTACATTATGTAGATAAAAAGATTAATTGCTCCAATATTATGGCTTACTATACTTTCAAGATTTGTTTTAATTATTTACTCTTGTTTATGTCACTAGTTTTGCATTATGCAAATCAGAATCACAGTAACTTTAATAATAGTTTTTCATTTTTGTCATGGGCACTTCGTTAGTTCTAAGGGGGGGGTTCCTAGGGACCCATGCTAATTAACGCAAAATCGACTACGCGATGGATTTGATTTTTTTTGCACTCAATGCCAGCGCAACTAAAAGTAGACGAATACAAAAACTATAAAACCAAAGATAATTGCGCAGCGTTAAAATCGCCGGCTGAAAACAAAAAATGGGTCCCTCAGGACCCCCCCCCCCCCATGCGTTAATTGTTTAAACGAACGGTTCGCTGTGGCAGCCAGTTATTGGAATGCATCATCTACACAATTTTGTGCCCATATGGGTTGTGTGAGTTCAACACACTTTGCACCCTATATTTTTCAATAGACATTGCCAAATTAGAAAAATTGGCACCGTGCCAAACAAAAAGGAGCTATGTGCTGAAAATTTATGAATATACTTTAATCCGGCTTATCTTCAATTCTACATAGAAAATATCTAAAAATCAGTAAGGTTAGGGCGTGGCCTGCAAAGCGCCCTCGGTTAATTTACATCAAATGGCTAATTTATGAAAACGAAAAATCAAAACCCGAAATTCATCAAAATGGTTCCTTGACCTCAAAACATAAAAATACCCCTAACATTTGCTAAAAATATGGCACATAATTCAGTAATTGACAAATTTATCATTTTCAGACCCCCGCCGCGTGAGAGACCAGGGTCGTGATTAATCGGGGGGTATTAACTTTCTTTTTTTTGCGGCACCTTCTCATTTTTTTGTGCCGATTTTGACAAATTGGTGTCAAATGCTCAGGGGATCAATCTCACACAATAAGAGTGAGGACCAATGATCTTAAACATCATCATTTTATAGCCCACCCTATTTATAAGAACAGATTTATTATTATTCCTGATCACTAGCATATCTTTATATTACTTTATTCTGAAGAAGACTAAGTCGTTCAGATTTTTTATCACAAGGATCCTTGCATTGTTTAACAATTAGTTTTTGGGTCAAATCTTCGCTTGTTAAAAACTCTATTGATATCATACTTTGACTGGGATTTCGTAAGCATCTGGCTGGAACCAAAACCCCTTTCCATTGGTTGGCAATATCCATCTATTTTCCGCGTAGATTCTGTGTAATATTGATTTGTCAAATACTGCATTTGAAAAATTGTCTGCAATCCAATTTTATATCAAAATTTAATTTGAAAAGTGAGTGAGTGTATTCTCTCTGCCAACCTTGGAAAATCACATTTTTCTGGCCTTGTGTGACTGCAACAGATAATCTTGCTTAATAATGGGCATTTATGGGACATCTAACATTGCTGTGATCCATGGTCTCTTTGTGTAATTTGATTCTTTTGTGTCGTCGTAACCAAACCAATCACATTCTTCCTGCTTGAATTGCATAGTGATAAAAAGACGACTGATAGGAATTAACAATGGGGTTTTAATATGCTACCTTTATGTGTATTATGCACTGGAAGATTTGTATCTATTCTAAGAACGTTAATTTGAACAAATTTTTTCTGGTTTCAAGATGTGTACAGAGCTGCAGTTAATAGAATTGTGGCTTCTGTTTGTGTTTTCATGATCAAATCCCATACCATAGGATACAAGGATTGTGGTTCAGTTTTGGACAGGCCTGTTTGCCTTGTAACTCGTGTAGATTAAAATGCTTATTCTAAACTGTACTGTTGATACCATAAGAAATGTTGGCACGTGCTTGTGTGTAGGGTTCACAGGTCTTTTGGGTAAAACTTCGCCAAATGCACCCAGTATATCAATAAAACTGCGTGGGCCAGTCAATTGAACACCTGGGAAAAAGTCCAGGGCAATGAGTTGCAGATTGTGCTGCCATGGAGCAGTCGCATTCCAACAAGTTCATTGACCCCTTTGCAACAAGCAGGTGGTTCAATGGGCACACAATGTTTGGTATTGTACCCTGTGTGTACATAATCTTTGCACAACACAGAACCGTCAACCTGTGGGATTTGCCACCTTCTATCAGGCTGACTCACTGGTGTGGCTGCTGCTTGGGACCTTGAACTGGAACACCTTTGTACCAGAACAATATTTGGATTACAGTGTGTGGCAAGATGGGTTGGCATGGCAGTGCGTTATCTGGATTTACTATGGAAGTGAATTTTACTGAAAATAGCGTACTTGCAGATTTTCCAAATGTTTCAGCTTCTCATAATCAGACTGGGATAATTATGTTGATCAGCATGGTCTTTTATTTGGTATACCATTGGTTTTTAAGATAGGTAGAATCTGAACAGATTCTTTCGTGTCATCATCGAGAAATTTGATGCATATTGTAGTTTTTGGCAAAATTATTTTTCTTTTGATTCATAGGTAGAATCTGAACAGATTCTTTCATGTCATCAGTGAGAAATTTGATGCGCATTTGTTGTAGATTTTGGCAAAATCATTTTCTTGATTCAAAAATGCACGCCCTTTGTATCTGAGCTCCTTTTCCGATTTTCACAGCAACATTTCAAATAGTAATATTTTTTTTATAGCCTTTTCATTTGAACTTTGGTATACATACATGTACAGTAACCTTACCAATGGACAGACCAATTGTCTCTTTGACCCATCAAATAATTTGGGTAATATGTTCCGGTGTCAATCCAATATTGTTAACACAGTTGTGACCGGATGGAGTATCATGCAACATAGGAAGGAAAGAGGGTTAAGCTGTTCATATTGTACTAGGGAAATCATAAGGTGTAATTTGCTATAAGCTAACTGTGAAACGACTTTCATTTTAGATCCAATGTTTAGCTTTAAATTTCTGTGTGTATATTGTGTAATACTATTTCCTGCCATGGGCATATTAGGGGAAATGGGAAGGGTTGGAAGAGGAGACAAAGTCATCGTTTCTTTATAATCTCAAGTCTGGCCTTCACCTTTCTAAAATATAAGTCATGGCTACGATACTGGGAAACTAAAGTGTGACATGAGGGTCAAAAATTAAAATATGGATACGAGATCCGATTCTGTCGAAAATTCTTAGTTTGAACCTTCCATTGTTGGAAAAAAAAGAAGATAAAATCTCCTATGGCTCTCCTGATAAAAATCTCTTACCCAATGGCTATGTAGATGTATGGGTAGAAGCATGTTACATTTGTTTCATTTGACACCAAATTTACCCCTCGACGAGTTTATCAATATAAATGATTAAAAAGTGCACATATATTTTCGCTCAATTCATAATTGGAAAAGGTAATGAAATTGTACTATGTAGGTGGAATATTTTGTCCATAAAGCATACAAAACAATTTTAAAATGCACCTGTTTCACCACATTGTGTCTTTGACACCAAACGAAATGATCGTAACACATTTTTTTTAGCGGCATATTTTTTTAGCAACCATTATAAATTGGATAAAGTGGTAGTTCCAGTGATTGTGAGCCCAATTATAACAGATAATAGATATTCTTATATTACAAGTCATAGTAAATGTGTTTTGTTTTCTTCAAATTATGTCACCATTGCTAGCCATTTTGGGGCTAAAAGAGTGTAAAATTTTTTGCAAATCATAATGAGGCAACTTTTTCATATTTTTGCAGTAAGGCGACGAAAAAAGAAAACCCTGTTTTACGGGCGAGCGGACCTTTCGAGTAGGGTCGGTCGGTCGGGCGATTTTTTTTCTTTTTAAAATTTTTTTTCTTTTCTAGAGCTCAAAATTGGCCTAAAATAGCCCTAAAATCTGAAAAATCGAGAAAAAATTAAAAAATTTTACAAATTTTCTAAAAACCATTTGCCAAAATTGATAAATTTGGGCTAAAAACAGGCTGATTTTACATGATTTTTGGAAAAACTAAAAAAAAAGAAAAATTCTGCAAAGCTGAAAAACCAGGGTCGGTCGGGCCCGTAAAACAGGGTTTTTTATTTTCGTCGCCTAATGGCCATTTACCAACCTTTAGTGTGCTTTAATACCTACAATATTGTGTCAAAACACCACCCTACATGTACAAGCTCCTACATTTAGAAATGATTTTCCAAAGTTCTGTTCTTGGTTTTAAAATCAACTAAAATCACATCACAAGATGTGATCATAAGAAGAAACCTTGATATTTTCTTTAAAATAAAAAATAATGAACTTTTTAGGGATTTCAGCATCTCAAATGCTGGCAGAAAATCATAACACAGGCGGGTTAGAGGAAACATAACATCGACTTTCATACGCCTTTTCCAAGACCTATTTTCCCATTTCCAGTGAAACTACATGTAGCACATAAGACAAAGTTTGAGCAATTGCCCATTTTACTAATAATCGCCACACTCAAGATTAGATTATTTAGATTATAGTATTATCCTGGATAATCCAAGAAAGCCTCTACAGGAAGCTTATTTTGATTGTAGTCACATGCGGTTATGATTTTTTGCCACTCTTAACGGTATACTGCTTCCTGAAAAAATACCAAATGAATCCTAAGCTGTGGCAAAGAGTTTGGTTTGTTTAGCTACCTTCAATAATGTTGAAAATGTCAAATATTTTTGTGTCGAATATTTTAACTTTTTGAATTGACATTGCGCAGGCAACGTGCTAATAATAATAAACCATTATTGCCGTGCTCGCATGCATGCATGCATGCAATGTTGACCTTGAAAACCTGTGCAGGGCAGGTTTTATCAATGACTTGATTTGTCATGGTGCAGAATGTATTGTACTGGGACATAAAACGTCCTTTCAGTTGACTTTCTCATCCATTGTTCTTGGCAATGTTTCTGAAATGACAGAAAAGTGGAAATTTCATAATTGTGTCATTGGAACTACTGTTGGTTTTGTTAGTGTAAACTCATTTGGTGAAAATTCACATGGGCTGTGCATGCACTGTACATTGCCCATTTCAGGACGTGCAGAGGACTAGTACCTTTGTGCAGAAATATTGTCGTTCCGATTATACATCTGCCTTGTCTTTACCAGTGTCATGTGCAAAGGGGTGGGGGGCATGTACGTGTTCCAGTTTGGTTTGCAAGGGGGGGAAGTTCCATTCATGAAGAATCATGTTATTGTTAAAGCGTACATTTAAGTCAGCAAAGAAACATTTAGTGTCCATTCAAGGGAAAATTATTCTTGTGCCTCCCCCACTCAAGATTCTCTGCATGCCACTGGTTTTTACATGTTTTTTGTTGTTTTACAAGCATCTGCATCTCTACTCTAGAGCATATTTTGGTTGTCCTTTAGAGCTGGGAATTACCTGATTGCCAGCCTTGTCCCCTTATTGCACCTGATCAAAATTGAGATTTTGGTATCGGAAGGAAGTTCACAGTTTCTATAATTTGTTAAATATTAGGACTTAGAACTTTGTGTAGATGGTATCATGGTATGAATGTTTTTGATTTTCACTATGCTAAGATGAATTTGACAGTTTTAGTTTTATGGCGCCCCCTGTTGCGTGTAAGAGAGAAAACTGGCAGGCAAAAGCACTATACTTTGCATTGGGGAAATTCTGTTTTTGCTGTCACTTTTGTTTCGAAATTAAATAATACTAACTTTCTGATCAAGCATAAATAAGAGAATGCTACCACTGCATTTTGTGACCAATTGAGATCAGGAAAGATTCTGCAAGTAATTTACAACCGATTTTATGTGGTCTGTCACAGAAACTTACGGTACCACAAAAAAAAAAAACAAAAACAAAAAACAAAACAATTAGTTTGCCTGCCAGAAAAACAACAGAGGGCGTCCTGAACTGTCACAGTGACGTCATAGGTCACCTCATCTATACTATGGGGCATTCTGATATGTATGTTTTCTTAAAATATCACCCCTCTGGATCCTTTGCTGGAATTTGAATGGTTTGGTTTTTATTATATGGAACAAGCTGACCACCTATTTTTTTAAATGACTTTAAAAATAAAATAGAGAATCATTTTCAATTTTTCATACAGTATTTTCATATTATGATTTTTTTTTTTTTTTTTTTTTTTTTTTAACTTTTTATTTTGTTTTGGTGGCTGTTTCCCTTTGTTCACTAAATTCCCGCAAAAGATTAAAAAGTACTTAACACAAATTGGGTCACCTATTAAGGAAATTTCCAAAATGACCGCTGTAGCTGGAATGATTGCTGCTTTGACGGGTCCACACCGTTAATAGGGCAAGGGAATTTTTTTCTCAGCCTGTTAAATTTTAATACTACTATTTAGTTTATCCTTGAATACCGGTACTCTACCTGTCTTTTGGGTACATAAATTTCTTATTTTTTTTAAAACTTGAAAATAAATTGTACTTTTAATTGATCAATTGAAATGCAGCTTCAACTGAAACCCTCTTCAGCCCTAGCCACCATTCTTACCATGTTGCCTGATTGGCTCAAAAAGTACAATAAGTTCCATTGTGGACCAATTAGCAGTTTTGTACTTCAGATTTTCACACGTTGGGTTCCTGCATTGGGTAAATTGCAAATGTATTTGACCTGGATAGTGTATTGCCTTGTTGAAATGTTTTGGTTTTGAACTTATGCCTATGGTTTGACTAGTCTAACTATGAATATAGGAAAGCCAATTAGAAGCAAGTTGTAATTGGTGTCTCTCCATTTAGGAAGAATTACACTAGAAAACAGGCAATTCCTACCTAATTAAGAATTATGATACTGTGGGTTCTTTTCATTTCGGTTACAGTGGGTAAATTGATTTTAGACAGTATTTGGTACTGACATTCAGAACTGTACCAGGGTCGATTTAGAAAATAAAATTACATGCACAACCCTATTTTTCTTCAAAATGGCTGAAAATACAAAATTTTACATGCACAGGGAAAATTCGCATGCACACAGCCAAAGTTACATGCATTTGGTGGCCATGTAAAACCCTCTAAATCGAGCCCTGAACTGTACCAATCGAAGCTGCAAAATTAATGTTTGAAGACTTAACACATCAAATCATTTTGAAATAGTGTTTTACACTTTGGGGTATCATAAAAAGGTGGGCAATGATGGACTCTTTTGAATTCGAGTGGATGCAGGACACCCCAGGTGGGTCTCTGCATAGATTTTAGATGGGGAACATTTTCAAAGTTTGATGGCTTCAAAGTCTACTTGGAGCTGCAATATTTCAGTAATAAATGTTTGAGCATTGTGTTGTTTTTTTACATTTTGGGGGGAGGATGCATTGAATCAATTAGTTAGAGCCCCTATTGGTGTTTTTTAAGAAATTTTCACTGTTTTTCATTTTTTGGAAACAAAAAAAAAAAACACAAGCATCT